>JAQIUQ010006112.1:190000-227767 GCA_030378365.1 Hybognathus amarus
GTTGGACCCCCTTTTGCCTTCAGAACTGCCTCAATTCTTCGTGGCATAGATTCAACAAGGTGCTGGAAGCATTCCTCAGGGAGTTTGGTCCATATTGACATGATGGCATCACACAGTTGCCGCAGATTTGTCGGCTGCACATCCATGATGCGAATCTCCCATTCCACCACATCCCAAAGATGCTCTATTGGATTGAGATCTGGTGACTGTGGAGGCCATTTGAGTACAGCGAACTCATTGTCATGTTCAAGAAACCAGTCTGAGATGATTCCAGCTTTATGACATGGCGCATTATCCTGCTGAAAGTAGCCATCAGAAGTTGGGTACATTGTGGTCATAAAGGGATGGACATGGTCAGCAACAATACTCAGGTAGGCTGTGGCGTTGCAACGATGCTCTAATTGGTACCAAGGGGCCCAAAGAGTGCCAAGAAAATATTCCCCACACCATGACACCACCACCACCAGCCTGAACCGTTGATACAAGGCAGGATGGATCCATGCTTTCATGTTGTAGACGCCAAATTCTGACCCTACCATCCGAATGTCGCAGCAGAAATCGAGACTCATCAGACCAGGCAACGTTTTTCCAATCTTCTATTGTCCAATTTCGATGAGCTTGTGCAAATTGTAGCCTCAGTTTCCTGTTCTTAGCTGAAAGGAGTGGCACCCGGTGTGGTCTTCTGCTGCTGTAGCCCATCTGCCTCAAAGTTCGACGTACTGTGCGTTCAGAGATGCTCTTCTGCCCACCTTGGTTGTAACGGGTGGTTATTTGAGTCACTGTTGCCCTTCTATCAGCTTGAACCAGTCTGGCCATTCTCCTCTGACCTCTGGCATCAACAAGGCATTTCCGCCCACAGAACTGCCGCTCACTGGATGTTTTTTCTTTTTCGGACCATTCTCTGTAAACCCTAGAGATGGTTGTGCGTGAAAATCCCAGTAGATTAGCAGTTTCTGAATACTCAGACCAGCCCTTCTGGCACCAACAATCATGCCACGTTCAAAGTCACTCAAATCACCTTTCTTCCCCATACTGATGCTCTGTTTGAACTGCAGGAGATTGTCTTGACCATGTCTACATGCCTAAATGCACTGAGTTGCCGCAATGTGATTGACTGCTTAGAAATTAAGTGTTAACGAGCAGTTGGACAGGTGTACCTAATAAAGTGGCCGGTGAGTGTATATATTACATATATCGGAATGAATAGAGAGTCTCTGCAACGGCGGTAGATTGAAGTGCGCGCAGTGCGCGTCCGAGTGAAGATTGCGCGAGCCACAAGAGAACTGTATCCATGAAACAGACAGCAGTGGCAAAGCGCTCAGCTTGATTTCAAAAACATCAAATTTAACTGCTAGCTAGATCTCTAATAGCAAATAAGAGCAATGTCGAGTGACCAGCATTTAATCTTTAAATCAGCGTTTCGTTTAAAGGACCGATTCATTGTCGTCAGAAACTAAATGTCTAAAATGTACGTTACTTATATTAACTTAGTATTTATTCAACTGCAGAATAAAATCAGTTTCAATACTTCACACATTTGCAATACTGCTGTTATTTGGGGAAAAGCACTCTGTGTGTAACATTTCTTAACTAGGCTATGAAATGATAAAGGCTCATGGTTATCGCATATTGTTTAACATTTGAGCACCCTCACTATTTTCAAAAGCACCCTCAGTGATTTGGTTCTAGAACCGGGCCTGCTCCAGATAAAGGGTGAACGCTAAGGGATAAATCAGAAACAGGTGTCAAAGCGAATATGAGCGAGGGTGCGTGTGTGTGCGTGTGTGTGTGTGTGTGTGTGTGTGTGTGTGTGTGTGTGTGTGTGTGTGTGTGTGTGTGTGTGTGTGTGTGTGTGTGTGTGTGTGTGTGTGTGTGAGAGAAAAATATAAGAAAAACCCCAGACTCATAACAGTATTTTTTATAAAAAAAGTAAATATTACCAGCCCCAAACTTGACAGTGGTGTAAATTAATGTCTTTAGTTTCTATAAAACTATGAGGCGATGTACTTAAAAAAAACAAAACAATTTAAATTACTTTACAAAATATTAATAATAATGTATTCTGAGTGAGGCTTCAAAGTTGAGCCCGTTGTAGGCAGCTTGTGCTGAACTCCATCCTCCTCTGAACTGTGGATCAGAGAAAAGGAAATATTCAGAAAGACTCGCAATAAAGAGAAATTCACCTCAAAGTTACAAGCTTAGAAATCACTGACTATCAAAATCAAAACATTTTCTTATCAACTGACATGATATTGTCTAAGATATGTATAGTTTACACTCGGGGACTATTTTTTCCAGCGGAAGGTAGGCTTTTAGTGATTTTACTTCAAGAAAGTTGCACTAACATTGTTTTTTACTTAAATATTGTGTGGCAACCGTTTTATAAAAGCAATAAGATACTCAAGGCAAGTGCTGTATCGTGAATAAGTAACGGCTCAAGGGGTTACTCCGCTTTGCTCGTGCCTAACAGACGCCCTTGAGCCGTTACTTATTCACGATACAGCACAGCCTCTCGTACCTTATTGCTTACATAAATGATAAACAGTTTAACAAGAAGTGCTCCCAGAACCCGAATTCCCAGAACGTTCCCTGCTGGTTATTTATTAGATTTTATTTGTACAGTATAACCATGTAAATTCATTAAAACGTTGCAGATGATACCAATACAGAGATTATTCTAATGCTGAAATTTATAAACAAACTATATAATGCTCGGACACACTCGGTCTCTCTGCGTGTACAGTGTTCGCTTCACTTTAGTCCAGTCCGATGCCTCAAACACACACACACCAGAGAAAAAACTTTGCAGGTCCTATAGCGGAGAGAGAGCCGACGCGGATGGAAACCGCTTCAGAGAGCTCAATTAGGCTATAGTAACGCCACATTTTACTGACATTAACGGTAACGGCGTTGTAACGGGGCAAACATTAATTCGTTTGATTACTCGTTACTGAGAAAGATAACGCTGCTAGTAACGTCGTTACTCCCATCACTGGTCACAACAAATGTTTCTCATAACAAATCTAATGAAAAGCTGTAATCATCTAAACCTAAAAAGTATAAAAAGTATATTTTTGACAACACTACTCCGAGTATGAGCAATAGTGATGCTTGCCTTAAAGCTACACTGTGTAACTCTTTTAGTTTATTCTTAGCTAAAAGCACTTAGTTATTTAAAAAATATATGTGCTCATTAATGTATGTTTAACTTCGTTCAAGTAATAAAGTATTCTCGTGAGTGTATAATGTGCCATTGAAAATACATACGGGTAAGGGGTTCTAATGTCGGCTCGCCATGTTGCCCCTCTACCTTGAAAGTACATTAGCCAGAGAGGGACATATCCGTTAATTCAAGCTTCGCCTTTCGCGTTTACGTTCAGAGTTAACACTCATGGATCGAGGTCGAACTGGAAGCCATGTTAATCTTGGACTTCATTGGCCACCGTAGGAGTTAAAACGAAATCGGAATTGAGAGGAACAGAAACTAATATTTACTGGATGGTCATATACCTTTTCACCACTAGATGGGGTAAAAATCACACAGTGTATCTTTAAGCTGGGGACACTCTTCACGACTGTACGGCCGATTACGAACGTCATTTGATACTTATGGCTGATCATGCCCAAACGCGTTCAGTCGGTGTTCACAGACAGTGTTTAAAATCTACTGCAGTCGTTAGAAACAGTCTGTAAGTGTGTTTAATGTTTCAGCTAGTCGTTAAGTGTGTCCCCAGCATTAGAAACATTCAGAAAAGAACAACAGCGCTAAAAGAAGAGCGTAAAGAAACCTGTCAGAAACTGTGAATGACCTTTAGTCCAGCTCCTCATCTGTGCTGCCCAGGCTGGAGTCAGGCACGCTGGGCAGCGACTGGAAGAAATCTTCATCTGTGCCAGGAGACAGGAGCACGTCCTCTTCTGAGGAGTAGATTAAGCTCCTCTTCCAACTCTGAATCCTCACCTATGAGAACATGAGGAATTATTTACTCTTTTAGCCAACTTTATGGTAAAGACACAGTTAGTAGGTATTGTCATTGATGAGTGAATAGTAGAAACATGTATGGGAGAAATGTTAATCATAGTAAAACCCATAATTAAACACTATAGGGTCGGGTACCATTTGAATTTAAACGATTCCGTTTCATATCGATTTCTAATTTCGATTCCAATAAGGTAAAAAAAAATCCTTAGAGATCACTTACATTTAGTCTTATTACAAAACATTTACAGGCTAAAGAACACTTACGCAAGGAACTAGCCTAACTACTATAACTTAAGCCTTACTAATATATAACCTTACGAATATAGTTACAAATAGCCTGGTTAACCCTAAAACCGTATTCTGGACAAATGTGGGCAAAATAGTTTTGATTTATTTTTAAAAAATACTTCACTTGATCTGAGCGGTACAAGACTTTTCCTAAGTTTGCCTTTATATTAAAATTGTGTATAAAACATTTTTTTTACTTAATTCTACAATGTTAAGTGGGTGAAAAAAACCTCCTTAATATTGTATTTAGAGTCAAAAATGGGCACCCATAGAAATGAATGGGAAACACTGTAATTTAGAGCCTTCTAAATTAAGCCAAAATAAGACACCACTAGACAACAAAAACTGCTTCAAAATCCCAGCGCTGTCGTCATCGTGTGATATCCCGCCCCAACGTTTCTGATTGGTGCCTCGATTTCGAACGGATTGGAAATGGGCTTGAATGTGCTCTTTGCCAGACTAACTTTCAGAGCAAATCTAAAATTGCCGGAAGTTGTCTGGGTTTTCCCAGGCTAAAGCCCTGTTCACACCGCCAGCGACACGCAGCGACAAAGCAACAAGATCCCATTCATTTCAATGAAGCGTTGGGTACATCTGGCGACACGAGCGACAGTGACCGTTGGCGACAGAATGCGGGCGTGTCAAGCGACAAAAGTTTAGAATTTTTCAACTTTATGCAAATGAGAAGCGATTTTCGCGAGCGACAACCAATAGGAAAGAAGACTTTCAGTGGAGCTCAGTCAGCTCACGTCACCGTCTCGAGTGCAGGCAAGACAGAAGAGAGGACGATTTGACTGTTTTATATGATTTGACTGTAACCACATACAAGGATAATAAAATGATGCATGGAAAAGAAACTGTTGACAGTCTCGGTGAGTTTAATTCATACATTTAACGTTATAGTTCGTGTGTTTTAATTTTATGATGCACGTTTAGCACTGCTGCAGTTCATTTTACAATTTCCCCTGCATTACGTTGACTATTAGACACAAGAAAATTGATTATTTGTCAAATTCGAATGACGTTTTTAAAATTTGTGACAGTATGAGTGAGTTTAATTTGTTCATTGATCGATCGTTAATCTAGTAAATGATTTAATCCACTGAACACTGCTGTGGTAATATAAAAACTCTCCCAACAGCATTCGGTTTATTTTTAGCCTTAAAAGTTATTTATTCCCAGTCAAATTAAAATTATATAGATGTACACATCACTTCTGATGGTATTTTGTATAGATATGGCCAGACGTGCAGTCTACCAATGACATCAGAGCGACAGCACTACGAACGCCCACAAGCGATATCACCGCACAGAGCCTAGTGACACACAGCGACAGTCGCTGGCGGTGTGAACAGGGCTTCAGTTACAAAAGGAATTCAGTCAAGAACGATTTTCTTTTTGTCTTTTGATTAGTGTTATTATAGAGACGGCAGCAGGAATGTTAGGCTGCTGTCACTTTAAGAGTTGCACAGATCCAATATGGTTACACATGCAGCACAGAAAACAGCACGCAATTGAATGGTTTAAAATCACATACAAAATTTTGTGCTTGAATTTCATATTGAAATGCTCAAAAAAAATCTATAAGGGGAATCGACATTTTTATTTTATAACAAATATCCGATTCCTGACCTCAAGTGTTTGATTCCAGAATTGGAATCACTGTTTGATTCCCAACCCTATCTCCACACGCAGAAACGCTCTCATTGACTGCAGAAATGGCTGATGTTTAGAATACATCTGGCCCTTTTTAGCTTTAAATGTATGTGTTAGCACAGACAAATACATAGTGAAAGTTGAATACCAGAATCCAGCAGCCCACCGGCAAGAATCTGGTTGACTTCCTCCTGAAAGTCGCATAACTGTGCAAAAAGCAAAAATGCAAAATAAAGACCTTAATTCAAAATCTGTATAACTGTATTCAGTCTACCATAGCATAAACCATAAACTAATGCAGATTTGTCATACGCATCACCTCTCTGAATCTGATCCTCCAGGTTCTCTGCTCGCTCCACAGACACACCCTTCAGAGAGATTCTCAGAGACGCCACCCTGCCTGGATTGCCTGCATCACCTGCACACACACACACACCAGGACACTTAAGAAAATACATGCTAGGTGGCCACAAATGTATCTATAAAAAGTGTGTATAAAGTGTGAATGGAGTCTCCAAACCAATTAGCTGTTATTTTTTCCTGTGGAGCAAAAGTAGATATTTTGAAGAAAGTACATGCAGCTCTTTTCCATACAATGATGGTTCATATGACATGTGAGCTAGGGGAAGATCAATTGGTTTCTAACACAAAAATTGAAATAGAGTCCACTCGACTAGTTGTATGGGGTTTTTGTTGTCCACTTGACAGTCACAGTCATTTTATGTAAAAGAAAAACATTCTTTAAAGTTTCTGCTTTTGTGGCAAACAGAGTTTGAGTGAAGTAGGACTTTAAAGGGGACATATCATGCAAAATCCACTTTTTTAGCCCTTAAATGCATTTTGTTGTATATTTGGAGTGTTTATAAGTACAGAAAAGATGAAATTATTCTCTTCAGGTGCTTCGTTTATATCTTTATATTCAGTTTTGGTCATATTTTTCAACCTGTTCGGATTTTTCTGTTGTCTATGACGTTTTTTGAGCAAGTACGTCACCGTATTTGCAGCGGAACTGACAAATAAGGACATTGACTACCGGTCCAACACTACGAGCAATCCGCCATTATTATTTCTCGCTCCGATTTTGTAGTCCAAGCTCAATGATGCAGAAGTTACGAGAGGGCTAGTCAAAATGTTCGGTTGTTGGATGTAGTGACCTGAAGCACTTCAAGGATCCCCACTTCAACAACCCCCGCCAGTATACAGAAGGGTTTGCCGATTCGACTTCGTCTGAATGAGGGGTAAATTCCTTCTATTATTTAGCTGCTGCCTGCTGTGTTTCCTGATGCTTTCTAAAACGTAAGTTATCATTTTATTATCAATACAGATTTTCAGTGGTAAGATCAGACCGCAGTCATTTATCTTGTCAGTGTGCTTGTTTTAACAAGAGAAATAGTCGACTTTCACTAATAACACAACATAGTTAACTTACATACCTGCCTCCATATGAACTTAAGACTTCGTCGTCATCTTTTTCAAATCGCTCGAATATGTAAGGCTTGGTGGACAAGTCTTCCGTTGTTGACATTTTGTTAACGTGTGAATAAAAATGTTCTTTGAAGCTATAGTAATCGTAACTCTTATCAAACTACAATAATGGCCGAACGCGGAGAGTTGAACTGACTGTGAACTCAGTGACCTGGAGAGCGGGCGGGGAAAGACGCAACTCCTTTTTAATTTATGGGGCCGCATCTAAACGACTTGCTCACAGAAGCACATCAGAAAAGGGGCCTGTGGAGCTATAATAATGAGGAATGCAGACCCAAGTATTGCAGTTATGCTTTATATAGACAACAAATGTATAATTTATAAGTAAAATGAATGATTTAAAAGCATGATATGTACCCTTTAAAGGCCATTGCACACTGAGTCTGTAATTTTCGTATGCCTTTTTTCGTATTCGTGATTTGGTGGCTCTGAATTGTCCAAACATCATTCGAACTCCATTCAAACTGCTTGCTACGTATGCGAAAAACGCAGAAAATCGATTTGATTTTTTTAATGACAGACAAAAGTTATGGAGACAGTGTGCAAGCGTGATTGACATAGCGTGAGGTCGTATTTATTTTTTAACGTGTGAAATTTTGGACGCAAATTTCTAACTCAGTGTGCAAGGTCCTTAAGTCATTTAAAGTAGATTACCATATTTTCCAGAAAGTAATTAGCACCTGACTCTAAGTCGCACCAGGTCAAAATTGTATTATTGAGGAAAAATAAAACGATAAGTTGCATCGGTGTACACAAAAGTCACATTTTATTATTACATAAAATTACTAAAGTGCCCCATTATGCTATTTTAAAGCTTCCTCCAAAACAAAAGTCAACAGGTTTACATGCATCCAAGGTCAAAAACACTTTAGTTTTCTGATAATATCCATCGATCGCACATCACCGAATTTCTCAAAGAGTCTGAAAACGGTTCATTAGAAGATTCTCTAAACCCTCCTTTCTGAGAGCCTGATTGGTCTGATGGCCCAGTCTGTTGGTCTACCTCTTACAGCGCGTGTCGGAAACCAAGCGACTATTAGCATATCTGTATTTCAGCTCTTGAGTCTTCCTTAGCACTATAAACAGTAACGATGGCGCCGGTTTTACAGTATATATATTCCAGCGCGAGTCTCATCCTTTGGAAGTGCATCAAAGTAGATTTGCTTTTGCGCATTATGCAAATTTGTTACATTGTTGCGTAGATTTGTAACAGGAAGTGAGACTGGAATTACTGAATTACTGTTAAAAATGTGAAATGTGTGTTTGTGCATGTACACATTTCATAGAAGCACATTTCAGAATTAAAACACACAACGCAACTACAAAAATATGGCATTCGCGAAAGTGCAATCCACAGCTGGCTGGTAGGAGTGTGTGTGACGTTCCCTGGTGTTGGCCAACAGCATGTGTGTCATCTGTGTGTTTGTGCGTCTCACCAGGCGGTCGGATTGACAGTTTTCAACTCTATGCAGGATCCCCTTCACTGCATCGAGTTGAGCAAACAGACGATCCGTCTCTCCTCCGCACGCTTGTGACACTTCAAACACCTCAGGGCCTGTGGCAGGACAAAGTGGGAATTCATTAAAACACTTTTCTTGCCTATTACAGTAAAAAGGCGTTAAACTCAAAAAGGGTCAAACAAAGTGTGCTTATACCTGTGTTTTCTTCCTCCCCTTAAGCAGGGATTTTGCCTCCTGCTTATACCTGCGAGTTAGACAACACATACAGCAGTTTAGCTACTGTAATTACCCATCATGCCACAGAAACAGCACCAGACCGAAATAACAGCTGCGTCCGAAAGCGTAGGCATCTAACTTCAGGTAATGACTTTGAGCATGAAGGCACATCACGAAACAGACTTCTGAGGCCGCATAATGACATAAAGGGTTAGTTCACCCAAAAATGAAAATGATGCCATAAGTGACTCTCCCTCAAGCCACCCTAGGTGTATATGACTTCCTTCTTTCAGCTGAACACAGAGTAATATTAAAAATCATCCTGGCTCTTTAGACTTTTAATTTGTGACTGGTGTTTTGTTTTGCTTTATCCACTGCGCTTCCACGTTCCTCTACACGTCATGCGTCGGGTCAGAGGTCCCTCTTCATGCGTCGGGTACATGTCAGGTCCAAGCGTGCCGCACAAGCCCTGAAAAAGTGAAGCCAAAGCATCTCGATCGTTCCCCGGTGGCCGGTCCCAGTTTTGGTCAAACTCCGCCTCCCCGTGTTATTCAACTAAACAATTCAATTACACTTCAAATATCGTTTTTCCAAAGATGGTTTCCCTCATTTACTGTAGTTTTTAATCACGCTGATGAAATTTCAAGTGTTTGTTTTTAAAATAAGTTTGTTTTTAGTTAGTTATTTGATGCGATGGTGTGATGTCATGATTGACAGGTCCTCTGAGCAAAGTAGTCACCAAAGCCTTTTTCTGGATCTTCGAAGGAGATTGGGGCTTTAAATTTAATATCTACATTTCTATAATTAATAAAACAAATGTGCAGGGTGTGTGCTTGCGATTGATTCTGCGAGAGTGAGGGCGGAGCTATGATTTCTTGGCTTTACTTCCTGCTCACGACTGCGCAGGTCTGCTCCCGAAAACACAAGAGCGCAGACTCATGTTCCAAGATGTCAGCGCTATATCGGGACACTGCCGGCTTCAGTCCTGACAAATGAAAGAGAGCGAAGGGCACTCGTCCATCTTTTTTTGTAGTATATGGTCAGGTCAAGAGGTCACCCTTCATGCGTCGGGTCAGAGGTCACTCTTCATGCGTCGGGTCAGAGGTCACTCTTCTGCCAGAACTCGACTGGCGTACGACTGTTACCAGAAGCCAGTGATTATAGTTTATAAAGTCATAAATATGGATATTTTTCTTATAATAACACAGAAGGCCTTTATTAACACCATGCCGTATGGATTACTCTTGTGATGGATGGATGTGCTATTTTTGGCATCAAAAACTCGGCACTATTCAATGCCATTATCAAGCTTGGAAAAGCCAGGATATTTTCTATTGTGTATGGCTGAAAGAAGAAAGTCATATTCATCTAGAATGGCTTGAGGGTGAGTAAATCATGGGATAACTTGCATTTTTGGGTGAACTAACCCTTTAACGATCTACAAGAAAACAGAGAGCTTTAGTGATAAACTAAGCGAATATTTCATTACTAAAATACCAATTTCTTGCTAGAAAATCAAAAGTGGCCTTAAGCCTGCTACAGACAGCAACCCTATGAGATCTTTACAAATCACACTGTACGACATGGATCAAATAAAGTAAAAAAACGCGTATTGAAGTAAGCTACACGTAAGCTACGACGCAAGTTTGTGTAGAAGAATAAAACATCATCAGCATGAGCTAGTGGTGAACAAATTGAGCTGATGATTCGCACTTTGGCAAATGTGTTTTTTATGTGCGCTGGAAACAAAAAAACAGGAGCAAGTGAAAGAGGAGAATATGGATGTGGCGAGGGAGAAGATGTAGCTTGAGATAGTTTTAGGTTTTTAGTTCCATGTCGCGTTGATCAATACGCCATGTTTCGTTTTTATTGGCTAGTCAGTAGACAGATCGTAGCTGCAAACACACGGAGATGATCATGCTGAATTTCTGACATTGTCCAAAAATGATTGCAGGCTCTCTCTCACTGTAAGACATAGAACCACCAATTATGAGCCACGGAAATCGCCACTATTGGTCATCTTTAATCTAGGACAGACCAAATTCCTACAATGTCAAAGGTCAAACTGACCACTAACCTCAACTTTCAGACGCCATGTTTTTTTGGCTCACATCATATGCAGTGAAGGATGATCACAGGATTCAGACGTGCCTTGTATAACAGTCTTACCTTCGGACGCAGCCAATGACAATACAGTTTGTATGAACTGGCTTACTTTTCTGCCTCCAGTCCCAGCACCTTCACCCTCTCCTCCAGAAGCTTCTCGCAGCGCTGGAGCTGATAGATGCCCAGGTCCACCTTGTTGACCGGGGACACGCGGCCCTGTCCTGCCTGACTGAATTTCACCAGCTACACAGAGACAAGACAAGAAGTTCAATCAAAACGAGGCAAACTGAACCCAAACATGTGCTAAAAGATATTTATCCAATAATCAGAACCCTTCAGCGACACAGATTTAAGAGAAATGTTTGAACATTATTCTGTCTATGCATAGAGTTCTCAACAAGACTGCATTTATTTAATCAAAACAGTAATATTGTGGCATACTATTGCATTTAGAAACACATTTTGATTTTCATCATCATTACTCCAGTCTTCTGTGTCACATGATCTTTCAGAAATCACTCTAATGTGATGATGTGCTGCTCAAAAAACATATTTCTTTTTTTTTTAGACGATATCTCTGCTTACATTGAACTTTCAGCGCTGCAACTTTGCAGATACTGTTCATGCACCAACAGCAACATTACACACTATTTAAAATGAAAAAAGTGAAATCGCAATCAACCCCCCCCCCCCCCTTTAAATGTATTCAGTCAACAGTTTGGTAACCTGTACCATTTACCTGAGGGCATCATCTTATACTCACTGTCTGGGATGTCCACCATGTCCAGAAAGGAAATAAAGAGTGGGTTCGTTTTTGTTATACACAACAGAACCGGAAGACAATATACAATGCTGAATAAAGTCGTAGTTTTTGTTATTTTTTGGACGAAAATGTATTTTCGATGCCTCAATAACATTGTAACTAACCCACTGATGTCACATGGGCTACTTTGATGATGTCTTTATTTCCTTTCTGGACAAGGACAGTATACCGTACACACATTTACAATGGAGGGACAGAAAACTCTCGGACTAAATCTAAAATATCTTAAACTGTGTTTCGAAGATGGGCTTACGGGCTTGAGACGACATGAGGGAGAGTCATTAATGACATCATTTTCATTTTTCAATTTCAATTTCAATTTCAATTTATTTATAGAGCACAAAATAAACACAACTTCCGTTGACCAAAGTGCTGTACACATGAAAAAGTAAATAAAAAAGTTAAAATAGAACAACCTCAGGGCAATTGCTCCAACACTTAGTTTGCATACGACAGGTCAAATAAAAATGTCTTTAATCTCACTTTAAAGATGCATAGGGTAGATGCATCTCTGATTTCTGGAGAAAGGCTGTTCCAGAGTCTAGGGGCGGCACTGAGAGAAAGCCCTGTCTCCTCTAGTCTTAAGTTTAGTTCTCGGAGCCACCAGAAGGCCTAGGTTCGCAGACCTAAGAGCTCTAGGTGGTTGGTGAACAGTTAATAGGTCTGTGAGGTATGATGGAGCCATCCCATTTAATGACTTATATACTAATAATAAAACTTTAAAAGTAATTCTATGGCGCACTGGTAACCAGTGCAGAGACTTGAGGACAGGAGTTATGTGTTCTCGTTTTCGAGTTCCTGTCAGAACTCTTGCAGCGGCATTCTGGACTATTTGGAGCCGATTAATGGATGACTCACTGATCCCCATATAAATTGAATTACAATAGTCCAGTCTGGTAGAAATAAAAGCATGAATAACTTTTTCTAAATTCGAGACTGAGAGTATAGACTTAATTTTTGCCAGGGTACGAAGCTGGTAAAAACTTGATTTCACCACTTGATTGACCTGTCTATCCAGCTTTAAGCCACTGTCCAGTATCACTCCCAAGTTTTTAACATAAGGTTTAACATATGGTATTAGGATACCCAGATTTATATTTGTTGTATTATGTACACTGGAAGGTGTAAACACTACAACCTCAGTCTTGTCCTCATTCAAACTCAAAAAATTTTGCGACATCCATGCTTTCACATCCCCAAGGCAGTTGGCCATCTTTTCTAAAGTCATTCTGTGGTTAAGGGGAAAGTACATTTGAGTGTCATCTGCATAGCAGTGAAAATTCAAATCATACTTTCTAAAAATAGTACTCAACGGAAGCATGTATAAAGAGAACAACATCGGAGCCAGTGTGGAGCCTTGAGGAATTCCACATGTTAACTTTGCTGGTGCAGATCGGTAGCTATTAATATTAACTGAAAAACTCCTGTTAGTAAGGTAAGACTGAAACCACTGTAAGACTGTGCCTCTAATCCCCACTATATGTTCTAACCGTGATAGCAGGACATTGTGGTCAATCGTATTCGAATGCAGCACTTAAATCCAGGAGTATCAGTACTACCGAATGTCCAGAGTCAGTGGCCAAAAAGATGTCATTAAGCACCTTCACAAGGGCTGTTTCTGTTGAATGAAATTTTTTGAAGCCAGATTGGAATATATCATAAATTTTGTTTTCATTTAAAAACGTTTCAAGCTGACATAGAACTATTTTATCCAAGATTTTAGTTAAAAATGGGAGATGTGAAATAGGTCTAAAATTTGATAGATTAGAAGTGTCTAAATTTGGCCTCTTTAGTATGGGTTGCACAGATGCATGTTTTAAACGCTCAGGGACCACTCCCAACTCAAGGCATTTATTTACAAAGTGTAGGAGTGCCGGACTTACTGCATTGAACACTTTTTTCACTAGCCGTGCAGGGATAGTGTCTAACGGTGATCCTGTAGGTTTTAGATGCTTCACCGTATCATTTAAAAAAGTCAATGTGATTGGTGTAAACTTATTGAGTCTTCCGGTATACTTTAACTGATCTGCGGGATTACCTGGTGGTCAGCTGCATGCTATTTCTAATACCAGCTATCTTATCTATGAAGAACTTGCAGAACCGCTCACACATGGCCACTGACTCATTTGGGTAGATGGACACAGCTGGATTTGTAACAGTATTAATGATATTAAAAAGAACTCTTGGATTATTATGGTTCTTATCTACAAGGGTAGAGAAATAGTTTGCTTTTGCCACTTTCAACTCTTTTTGATATTTAAAAAGAGAGTCTTTAAGCATCTCATAAGAGATCTGTAATTTTTTGGGTGAATTAACCTTTTAAGTACTTGCTGAAAATGGTTATAACCTGCATTAGAATCTACAGAACGTTCAAAATACATCCACTACCATTTTGTACCACTACAAAATACAAACCTACCTTCTCTCCTTTGTGGAGAGAGACGGTGGCATGTCTCTCTATTTGCAGCTGTCGCAGCGCCATGGAGAGCGTGCTTTCATCTGGACATATTTCAGAAGCGAGTGCACACAGCTCTTGGTATGACACCAGAGAGCGTCCCGCTAAAGTAGAGCTACAGTGCGCCTCCAAAAGCTCTGCAGCCTTTTCCTGCAAGAGAACAAATCTTGACTGATGCGAACTGCATGCGAAAAAACACACAGTGGGAGCTTTTTTATTTATTGCAAATTATATTTAAAAAAAAAAAGAAGAAAATGAATGGGTAACACTTTACAATAAGGTTCATTAGTTAACTACATTAGTTAACATTAACTAAGAATGAACAATACTTCTACAGCATTTGTTAATCTTTGTTAATGTTAATTTCAACATTTACTAATACTTTATTAAAATCTTGGTAACATTAGTTAATGCACTGTGAACTAACACGAACAAACGATAAACAGCTGGATTTGTATTAACTAACATTAACAAAGAATAACAAATACAGTAACAAATGTATTGCTCATGGTTAGTTCATGTTAGTTAATACATTAACTAATGTTTAATAAATGAACCTTATTGTAAAGTGTTACCAATTAATGTAAACACTGAGATTACAGCTCCAAAAATGAAATCAGGTCTTCATCAGGCACAAAAACCTTGTTATGCGACTCTTTTAGCCTTTTTTAAAATATTTTTGATCATTGCAAATTAGATCATTCATAAAAATTAAGAGTCCCACTTTATATTAAGTGGCTTTAAGTACTATGTGCTTACATTGAAATTAATAATTTGATACAATGGACTTTGTGCACATACACATGCTTTTATATTGTACTTATATTTTGAAAATACCTGCATGTAATTATAGCTGTAATTAATAAATGTAATTACATTTGTAATTACACAGTTGACCCTTCCCTTACACCTTAAAGGACAACTCTGGCGCAAAATGAACCTTTGGTCTAATTACACATTGTTTCCTAGTCAATCGTTATCTGAGATTTGTTTTCATGATTGCCGAATGTAAATAGTTTTATCTCTAAAAACAGTTTAGCCTATAATGCTAGTATAACGCTAGTATATTGGGCATAGAGTAACGACAAATAAAAATCGCTTGTTATTACCACTAACAAGGCTCAAAATAGCCCCACAGTAACACGGTAGCATAATAAGGGTCCCTACATTCAAACCGAAGCATTGAGAACTTTGTCAGTGTCCATACAGTTTAATAACAAGATATTTTAAACACACAGTCAACTTCGAGAATACAGGAAGAAGCCATCTTTGAAAAAAATAGTCTCTACCAGTCGATCTACGAACGCCAATCCAAGTGCGCTGAACCTCAAATGTTCCAAATGTTCCTCAAAAACACAAACACAAACCATTTTCTTCTCTCAATATGTACATGTTGCCTACTGTTCACGTCACCTTATCACCTTATTCACATCTCACCAGCGCACTTGGATCGGCGTATAAAACTTCAACTTTGTTTTTTTTTTTTAAATGAGCGATCGTTTCGCTTGATAAGACCCTTATTCATCGTCTGGAATTGTTTAAAGCCCTTTAAACCGTTTGCAGTTTGCATTGAAACTCTCACTTGGACCTTGAACCGTTTGGTTCCCATTGAAGTCCATTATATGGAGAAAATCCTGGAATGTTTTCATCAAAAACCTTAATTTTTTTTCCGACTGAAGAAAGAAAGACATGGATATCTTGGATGAGATGGGGTGAGTAAATAATCAGCAAAAGTTTTTTTTTTAAAGTAAACTACTTCTTTAATCGCTAAAGACTTTATTCTGTTACGTAAGGCATTTAACATTCATTCTGATTCACATTTTGAAGACACACTTACCTTAAACCAGTTCAATTACAACGAACCTCTCCTCCAGCGGGGCCCTCTGCGCAGCCCAGCAGAGCCGATACAATCCACTGCAGAGGCCGGACCAGCAGCCTAACAGTCCGCGACAACCAGTTCCAGTCTACGTTAGAGAAGTCCATTTCTCTCTGGACTAAGCCACACCTAGAAGTACCAAACAAATCTGAATAACATGCCGTAACTTCATGTAACGATTAAACATCATGATCTACGAGACACTGGCTTCGTCCGAGGTGGGTGCAGTAACAGTTAGGGGTGTAACGATACATGTACTCATCCCGAACCATCACGGTCCAGTGCATGCAGTCAAACGAGGAATACATTTACACTTTTTATGTCGTTTCTAGCAAGAAATCACAGTAACTAAATGAATATACACTTATTTATCCCCAAAGCTCTCTCTATTTTGCTGCAGATCATTAGACAGTGACGCTGCCTCAGAAGTCAGTCTGAAATCAGTTTCGTGACGAACTTTGTGTGCAAACGCTGCCTGAAAAGGCATTGCCTGATAGGACAGCGAGGCAGAAAGTCATCCGCCTCAGCTTTCCAACGCAGCCAAACTCCTCAGCGTAAAAAAGGTGACAGTGAGATTTTACGGATTTTATTATTTCCGTAATAAAATACGTTTTATTAATAAAGGCATAAAACCAGTTTATTTATAGTGCACAGATAATAGTGTCATATAATTAGTTCATTAATTAAACTAATAAAAAGACAAAAAGATTTTGAGATATGTTTGGTAATTTTACCTGAATTAATTTAAATATAAATATAATACAACAAACACTTAAAAATAAACAGATTAGTGCTCTGTTTTGAGGACAAGAAATGAAAACCAATGGAACTCTGTAACGGCCACCTAGTGTTCAGTAGTGTTCATGACATGTTGATATGCCTTTAAGAGAACTTCTTCTATGGCGTTTCGTTATTGTATGCGTGATGTTGTTATGTGAGCACGCGCACGCTCAGTGAGAGAGAGAATGCTCGCGCAAAAGAGGAAGATGACCGATCTATCGCGGGCTGTTTTATAATGCGTTTACTTCCACTTTGATTTGTAGCGTTTTACTGCAGAGTGTTTTCTTCAACCTGTTAACAACCGCTCTTTCGACATGTATGTGAAGAGTGTGCTTTACTGAAAGAAAGCAACTATAAAAGGACTTGTGGAACTACCAGTTCGTTTGCACGTTCCTATTCTTCATCTGGGCAGACGTTACAACACACGGACTGTTTCAAACAGGGGTTGGATACATATGTTTTGCTCTTAAAACTGTGTTAATGCAAGTATAGGCCTACACAAATATAAATAAACACTCTGCAGACTGAATGTTGTCCTGTAACTTATGAAGAAATGACGGATGTTTTTATGTCTCTCACTGCGCCCTCCCCTCCCCTCAAATAAAAAACTGTCCTGTTCTGCGTGATTCACGTAAATGACCCAATTGGCCAGAGAATGGTGATTTTTGCCTAAAAGTGAACAAGTTTGCAGGATACTCGAGGTGACAGCAACTTACCGAATCACGACCTGCATGAAGGTGCTCAAATCCACAGGTACGAGGTCCCATCTTGAGAAAAACTCCTGTAATTCCTCCAGACTCACGGACACTGAGCCGCGTTCCCTGCAGAGGCCAATCATCATCCCATAGACAAATGTTAAGTAAGAAATAAGTGAATTGAACTCCTCCTCATCCATCGTGTTCCCACATCGTAATTATTGAAGAGAAGTTTAGGCTTTTAAAAACAATACACTTCAGTGTGAAATGAATGTAACGATTTCAGGCACTTAACTGCATGTTATTTACAATTGAAAAATGTATTGGTTTGAATGTATACTAAATGTATGGTGACTATCATTGCTGCCACATACATATTATTTTCCCCTCAATTATGTTGTAATAACGAGATCTTATGTCGTAATACGACATAAGATCTCGTTATTACGACATAAGATCTCGTTATTACGACATAATTGAGGGGAAAAAATAATATGTATGTGGCAACAATGCGTCACCGTATAAATGTGATTTGTCGAATTTATGAGTGTTTTTTTAAACCATCAAGTAGGACTTAAGATTTCTGTCCCTCCATTGACAGCTACGCAACAGACACTTCATAAGAAGTTCATAAAGAGACTGTTAAACTAATCCATACGAATTGAGAGGTTTAGTTCAAATTTTACTGACAAGACTTGATCACTTTATATGACGAACAGATTGAAATCAGGCTTTTATTCTTACATTTTTCTTCTATTTATATATAAATATAAGAAATATTTGTTCTTCAAATTCAGTTTAGTTTTAATTCGTTTTAAAAGTGGGTTTACTAGTTCCGTTTAGGGTAACACTTTATTTGAAGGGGTGTGCATAAGGCTGTCATGTCATAAACATGACATAACACCTGTCATGAACATGAAGGAGTCTTTATGAATGTTTATGACTGTTGTCATTAAGTGTCATTCGGTAAATTATGACACTTTAAATGCAAAGTTGACATTGTTTAAAATGTCTTTGTTATGACAACTTGACATTAACAAAGACAAAAATGGCTTGATTATGACAATCTGACATTAACAAAAACAGAAATGTCTTTGTCATGACAACTTGACATTAACCAAGAAATCATAACTAGCCCAACGTGTTCCACTTTACTTGAGGTAAAGGGAAATATTAATGACACTGTTGTTAAAGCATTTGACAGTCTAATGACCCTTAATGACATCTTTATATCTAGTACAATGTGTTCCACTTTACTTGAGGACAAGTCAAATATTCATGTCACAGTTATAATGGTGTCATGACAACCAAAGTTAAAACCAACCATAACATATGACAGGGTAATGTGAGGTTAACACATTACAGGTTAACAGGTTATGATTTCTTGGTTATGTCAAGTTGTCATAACAAAGACATTTTTTGCCTTTGTTAATGTCAAGTTGTCATAACAAAGACATTTTAAACAATGTCAACTTTGCATTTAAAGTGTCATAATTTACCGAATGACACTTAATGACAACAGTCATAAACATTCATAAAGACTTCTTCATGTTCATGACAGTGTCATGTCAGTCTTATGCACACACCTTCAAATAAAGTGTTACCTAGTTGGGTTTCTATTTTTTTGCAAAATGCTTAGTTTTAGTTTAGTTTTTAGTAGTTTTAGTGTTAGTTTTAGTCTTTTTTTGTTGTAAAAGAATTGTGTTATAATAACTCAACAAAAACATACAATTTTAGAAATATCTATTCAACATTAAAACCAGTACATACAATGTAGCCAATGTGAAATCCCTTTACCGTACCAACAATCTATATCTTCTATGTAAAAATCCCACAGCTTTACAATTGCCACACCCTATACCGTAGACTCACTGTATTTCGGACACTTTGCACAGTAAAATGTCCTTTTTAAGATATCAACCCGCTGAAATATAAACCTGATTGTCTCGTCTGCCTCTGGGGACATGCCTTCCACACATTTCAAAGTTTGATTGACACATTTTGGACTAATCGTTTTAGAGAAATCTTGAAAAAACTGCCGAGAGCCCCTTGTGACTTTAGTGTACTTTTATAAAGTGTACTTATTACAAAAATAATACACTTTAAATGTATATACACTTAAGTGTGACTTAAATGCAATGTTTTCGGGGCACTGAATGCACATTAAGTGTAATTTATTTCAAGTATATCACATATTAAGTTGAAATAAAGTGTAATAAGTTGCAATTAAGAGTGTTTTTTTGGAACAACTTAATTGGTACTTTAATACAACTTCATATATACTTTCATAATTGCTTCTAGTGTATTTAAATTATAGTTAAAGTGCACTACACAATATAATGACACGCAATTAATGTGATTAAAAATATACTTTAATGTCAGTTAACAATACACTTAAGTGTGAATTAAATGCAATGTTTTCAGCTCACTGTATGCACATTAAGTGTAATTAAGTTCAAATGTATCATAAATCAAGTTAAAATAAAATGTAATAAGTTGCCATAAACAACTTAATTGGTACTTTAATCCATTTTGCTTGTCTCTCCTGCCGTGTCAGGTGTTGCAATTCGTGAACAATCTCAGCTTCCGCTTTGCTAAGTCGCGCTCTAGGTTCTCATAGCTGGGGTGGCCGGCAGAAATCTCTTTCCTTTTTCTCTTCTTGTTATCTCTTCAATTTCTTGGGGACAGCGACTTTCAGGCCCAAGCATCAGTCCTCCCGTTTTCCAAACTCTTCCAATACTCTAGACAGATCAGGATATTTCATTGTCTCTGTGGGATAGCCTCTATGCACGATCGCGTCGGAGTTTGTCTCAGCACGCCCAGTCACTTCCGGTGCTGCGTCAGTCTATGGTCAGAAGCCGGTTTTGCGTTAGGTGTAGATAGATAGTGTCAAATTACACTTGCTGTTTATAAAAATGTCCTGCGGTTAACGTGAATGATGTTAACAACATTGTGAGGCATTTAGCTGTCACACAAGAGTGAAAAAGAGAAGTTATTTAAATTATATATTTCGAAGCTACATCAACAACTTTGAGGGTTAGTATTCTCTTATATCGATACGAAATTCGACTAGCGAATCAGCGTTTCTAAAATCGTTGCCTCCGTTTTCGGAGAAAATGGATTTTATTCAAGTTTTGCTGCTGTACACTTGACCTGCAGAACGCGCTTCCGGAAGTAAAGACGCCGACTGAGATTCTTTCGGACACACGTCATCAGGGTTCGTGCATAGAGGCTATTGCTCTGTTGGTTGGTGGGCAGCCCCCAGCTGTCTACCCACTCCAAGTTTTTGTTTACGCCTGTAGCTCCTTTCTCTTCATATGGCTCCTGTCTGTCTGCAACTGCTGGTTTCTTAAAAGTGTTTTGCAGGCCCGCATCCTCTGCCCTTTCTGATTTAGATTTTACTCTCTTCTTCTGTGTCACTCTTTCTTTCGTCGTCATCAAACTCAACATGGCCCTGTATCTGCACCATTCCACTCATCATGGGCAGCTGTTTGCCAGTCATATCATAGGGCGGTGCATTCGGGGTGGGGTATCTAGTTCACCTTTTTTACTTCCTACTGTATCCCTCAGTTCCTTTGCCAGCCGTATGCCCACATCTCTAAATAAGTTTATAAAACGGTTAGTTCCGAATCCTTGATTCTGATTGGTCAAGAGCTGTGCTTTATTCACGATAAAACATGGCTACGACCGCTTAACCCAACGGTTTCATTGATCGCTGCGCAACACTGCGGTTCTGTGTTGTTTTTATTTGAGCTTTCATGCATTTTACACACTGGAACGTTGTTGCTGTTCACACTCGGGGACTATTTTTTCCAGCGGAAGGTAGGCTTTTAGTGATTTTACTTCAAGAAAGTTGCACTAACATTGTTTTTTTAATTAAATATTGTGTGGCAACCGTTTTATAAAAGCAATAAGATACTCTGAGCAAGTGCTGTATCGTGAACAAGTAACGGCTTAAGGGGTTACTCCGCTTTGTCGAGCCTAACAACGCCCTTGAGCCGTCACTTATTCACGATACAGCCTCTCCGGACCTTATTGCTTACTTAATATCTCCTGTTCGTGTTCACGCTTTGCCCTGTCTTTCTTGCTTTTATCTAGAGGCTTGTGGTTTTTTATCAGGGCTCCCATTTCTGTACACATTGTCAAATCAAATGTTCCCTCCGCTGGCCATTTAGTATTCAATTTTTTAGTTCTCTTCTCCCACTTTTTTGATATGTCTTTAATGACATCTTTGCATATTGGATACTGCGTTGCCAATTGCTCTACAGGAGGTTCCGCTTGAGGTGACCCTGAAGCCATTATCACAGCACTTGTCTTTTATGTTTTTATTTATTCAAAGTCACTGAGATTATTGCTCATAACTGTCTGCTTTGTCTTTTCAATGTATTTCAAAAGGATTTGTATTAGTACCTTAGACAATGGCCCCGATATCATCACCTCTCCCTTTCCTACTCTGCTGTATGTGCTGTTCTGCCAAATGATGTCCTCCCCCAGGCAAATCAACTCTGAAATCCCAGGCACGCTTATCTCCAAACCAGCGACCTCGGTACAGCTATTTCTCCTGCCCTGTGATGATAAATGAGAGATGGAGAGAGCCTCACCTCATGACCTGCCAGCATGGTTATATTAACATTCAATTCTTCCTTTGTACAAAATGGCAATCTTAATGGTTTGAATAAATCAATTATTAAATTTCGTTCTTTTTTGTTTAATATCCTCCTTCCCCCATGCCCCCTTTTGTTTAGCTTATCTAACCTGCGTGGCATTTTATACTGTAACTGGCACCTCTTCCAAATCTTCCTTGCTGTGGTATATTTCTATCAGCAAATGGTGGATCTACCAGCACTACCATTACCGCTAGATGGTCCAAAGTCCAATTGTCCACCAATGCTGGTTTAACTTCTCCTGTTTTTTTATGTGGAAAATTGTGTTGCTTTCCCACTTTACCGGTCTTGCACATGAGCCTATTACCATGTAAAGGTTCTGCAAAACTGTTGCTCTCCCCTAGCCCTGGGGGGAGCCAAGTTGCTTTTCAGATAAGGAACACACACTGGATCCAACCTTATTTCTGAGGTGACTGGCAATGCTTCTCTGAGAAGGGGTCTGGGGAGCTCAAATTTGTTTAATTGTGGCCGCAGAGTCTCAAAGGTCAACTGGCCGTTTGATTTTCTGAACCAATTTATGTATGGCCATTCTCTTTTGAGCTGATCAAGATTAGTTATTCATGTCAAATTTCTCAAAACTGCATCTCTCATTTGTTTGCGTCATTTCTTCTCTTTGTCCCTCTGCATTAATAAACTCTTTTTCCAACCAAAAGTGATTTTTTATTCCTTTGGTTAGCTCTGCTGTTCGTTTTAAATCCTCATTTCCCTACGTCTCCACATCCACCTTCTATGCTTCTCTTTCTCACTTTCAACATGTGCATTCCACATCTGCACCGTCTTTAATCTTCCTCCTCACTGAGATGTTATCACCCCTCCCTCCTGCTCTCTCACTCTGTGTCTTTTCTCACACACAGACCCCCCCACACACACACACAGGCTTTCACTCACACGCTTTCGCCGCGCTCATTCAATACTTTGATATCTTCTTATCTTTCTGCCTAACAGAGGCTGTGTCTCTCTCCGGGTCACAGTGCTCACAGTCTGGTGAGTGTCCAAGCAAACGACAAAGCCAATTTTTTGGAATATTTTTTTGCTTTCCAATACTTGCTTTTCTGTACTTTTCTTCACTGTCTTGATTTTTGTCTTTCAGTTATCCCTCAATTTTAGCTCATATATATATATATATATATATATATACTTCTCTGCAGGTTTTTTTTCTTTTCTTTTTTTCCTACTCTGTGCACTTTTCCAGCCGGCGCCATAGGCCGGCGCACTTCTACACCACCTGCATCACACACTCTCCTCTGCTCGGCGCGCTTCCACACACACTTTTTCCTGCAGCGCTCCCTCTTTACACACACACACATACACGTCTATATTACTAACAGGGGACTATCGCTCTACACTGGCCAAGAGGGGACTAGTGTTTCTGGTCATTTTGAAGAAACAAAAATGACATACAAAATTCTCTTTTAAGGTCTTTTTTTCATAATATAACTTTAAATATGCATTTTTTATTTAAAAAAAAAAACATGCCAAGTGGGGACCTGAAACTCTGGCCGATGTCTACCTTACCAACAGGGGACTCATATAGCCTGCAATCAGGGCCGTAGCTAGATGATTCTGGGGCCCCCTGAAAAAATATTGATGTGGGCCCTCTCCACCCATATTATATATATATATATATATATATATATATATATATATATATATATATATATATATATATATATATATATATATATGGTGATGTTGTTGTAAATTTATTTTCTAAGTTAACTGTTTATATAAAATAATAATAATAAAACCAATTCCAATAAAACCATTCTAATAAAAAAATAAAAAAAACATTTAGTGTCTTTTTTTTTAAATAAAGATAATGGAACTGGTAATATTATTAAATAAAGCGAATACATTTATTCATCCAAGTGCAGTGTGTTGTATATACATAAACAATAAATAAACTGCACGTGTCTTGCGGAAGAACACTGTTGCCGGAGCTACTTCTCTCGATTAATGTCTATGGCGAGTCACGCAGGCACTGGGTAACTCCGCATCTGAGTGATGACCCCGGGATAAAATAGTGCGAATATAAACACTTATTATAGGCGTACTGTAGTGATTCAGGACACGTCAAAAACACGGTTTGGAAAATGGATTCATGATGTAGTCATATACACCAATGACTTGAGGGTTCATGTTGAACATAAGTTACAGACTGCAGCAGCGGATACAACGCGTTCTGGTGCGCGAGCGTCCACTCGCACATATGCGACCACATAAAATTTTAACTCGCACAGTAACTAATCATTCGGTCGATTGTAGCGCGCACCGATAATAAAAAATGACTGTACACAGCAGACTATAGACCGAAGTTTTCAAATTCCCCGCGAAATAACAATACATAACCGGTCTTTAAGAACGTCTTGATCGACTGGGATACAACCACTCTCCTGGCCTCGTCTTTTCTGGTACCTGATTATGTTTTCTTTTGCCCGACACTTTCAATCAGTCAGTCTCCTGCTCTTCCACCAAGTTCATCGTTAACTTCAGGCTGCCGCCTCAACTCGGATTGGTTCTGTTCACGAGCTGGGGTGGGACTTACCATTTTATTGGGTCCAACTGATGTTTGTCACTGACTCTGACTGAATAATTAATAAATACTTTAGGTCGGACTAAACCATTTTTATGGAGGTAAGAGAAGCAGATATTTGGAAAAATATTTAGCCAAATTGAACGTTTTTTGTGGTTTTCATTTAAATCTCAGGCATACATCTAACATAAATATTATTTATACAACAAACAGTATAATTTCAGCCCTGGTCAGCGGGGCCCCTATAATCTGTCACCACCTTTCACCCCACTAGCGACGGCCCTGCCTGCAATGGATCTGTGTGTGTCTGTGTGAACAGTGAACTGAACTGGCAGTGAAATCTGTCTTCATTACAGTTAAAATACACAAAAAACACAGTAATATTGTGAAATATTATGACAATTTAAAATGACTTTTTTATGTTAATATATATTAAAATGTAATTTATTTCTCTGAAAAAAGCTGAATTTTCAGCATCATTACTCCAGTCTTCAGTGTCACATGATCCTTCACAAATCACTCTATTATGATGATTTTATGCTCCAAAAACATGTATGATTATTATCCATGTTGAAAACAGTTTTTTTACATTTTTATTTCAGGATTCTTTGATGAATAGAAAGTTCAAAGAACAGCATTTATTTAATTAGAATCTTTTCTAACATTATAAATGTCTTTACTGTAACTTTTGATCAATGTAACTCATCCTTGATGAATAGAAGTATTGATTTCTTATTTATTTCCCCCAAAAATAAAATACAAATTCTTACTGACCCCAAACTTTTTAAAGGGTAGTGTTTAACAAAAGCTTTCCATTTCAGATAAAAGCTGTTCTTTTGAACTTTCTATTCAGTCAAAGAATCCTGAAATAAAAATGTAAAAAACTGTTTTCAACATGGATAATAATCATACATGTTTTTGGAGCATAAAATCATCATATTAGAGTGATTTGTGAAGGATCATGTGACACTGAAGACTGGAGTAATGATGCTTTTTTTTCAGAGGAATAAATTACCTTTTAATATATATTAACATAAAAAAGTCATTTTAAATTGTCATAATATTTCACAATATTACTGTGTTTTTTGTATTTTTTATCAAAAAATTGCAGAAGAAACTTCTTTTAAAAACATAACAAATCTTACCAATCTTAAACTTTTGACTGGTAGTGTATATATATATATATATATATATATATATATTCACACAGGCATCAGAGATCAACAGATGCATGGATAAATATGTACAATATAATATTTAAAAGAGAAATAGAATGACCAAACCATCAGTTTTCAAAAATTTAAAAAATAAGTTTTTGAGTAAAGACCATTTGAATCTGTTTTTCATTCAACGGGTAAAAATACAGATGGCCGGGCGACAACAGTTCAAAAGCAGAGGCGAGAAGACGCCTCTTATCATTCATATTATTTTTATAGTATTATTTTTCTTATTTAATGCTCTCTCTTCATAGATACTTGCTTTGTTATGCAGTCTCTAACAATTTACTTGCCATTGTTATGTGCCATTGCACACACACACGTCTATATTACTAACATATACATTTCTATATTACTAACACAGCAGTGTCGCTGCACACTGGCGAAGAGGGGACATTTTGAACGATATCTATCCAACCAAGTGGGGACTGTGTGTGTGAACACTGGAAATAATGTGTGTGAATATGAAGATCTGTCTTCATTTTGTAACTTATACATACTTATACACATAAATGTGTGTGTATGTGTGGGGGGGGGGTCATTATATAATGCTTAAACAGGCATCAGAGATCACAATATCAATGTGTATAGATAAACATATACAGAGTAAAATTTAAAAAAAAGAATGACCAAACCATCAGTTATCAAAAAAAAAAAATAAATAAATAAATAAATAAATTGCTTGAGGAAAGATCATTAAATCTACAATGGGTAAAAATACCAGACGGTCACATAAGATTATAAGAAGATGCCTCTTATCATTCATAATATTCTTTTCATAATATTGTTTTTCTTTTTTAACTCTCTCTCTCTGACTCTTGTATTTAACAATTTACTTGCCATTGTTATGTGCCATTGCACACACAAGTACTACATTACTAACATACATTTCTATATTGCTAACACAGTTATATCACTGGCATTGACCCAAGATTGTTCCTCCGGAACAACTCCACCATAGCCTGGCAAACCAGACCTATCAAGATGTTAGGTCTGGGAACTCACAATTGGCATACCTCAATCTGGGGGGCGGGATAAAAGGTTGTCTTTCAATATCCCTCTGCACGCCATAGGATAGCGCTAACCAACCAGAGCAATGATGACTGTGGCTGAGTGAGTCCCATGCGTTTTCCCCATGGTTTTCTCTCCAGCGGAGCAAGTTGATATATTAAACTTTTGCCTTATCCGGTCATCAAAACTCTAAACACATCTTCCTTTTAAGAATGGCTTAAGTTACGTTCTTAACTCCAAGTCATCCGAGTCGGCGGCCAAAGCCAAATTGAAAGACCGCTGTTCGCCAGCTGCGTCTGGTTTGTTTTCAAGTATAAGGGAAATCACCTATGGAAATCACGGCGCAGAACCGTCACAACTCTGCAGTCATTGTGCTATGCCCGCCCACCAACTCTATACACGATGTGATTGGCCAGACCAGAGTTTGGATTTTCCACTTCTGAAAGTCAACGGAGAGTTGCTAGACCACACTTTGCAGCAAAATAATTTTTGCTGCCGCTAGGGTGCGTCTAGATTTCTAGGTTAAGTCCACCAGGTATTGGAGGACATTACCCCGGCGCCTGGAATCCAGCAATTCGTGCACCCGATATGCCATCAATCAGGAGTGGTGCAGGATCTGGGGCTGTGGCTCCCGCTTCCGACACTCCTCTCGGCTCATCAGCAGGTTTCAACAGAGATACATGGAATGTAGTAGAGATACTATAATTAGCAGGCAAATCCAAACGAAAAGATACAGGGGAAACTTGTTTCTTGATCTGAAATGGTCCAACATACCTGGGACTGAGTTTGCGGCAAGGGAAGTTTGAGTCTGAGATCTCTTGTGGAAAGCCACACCCATTGACCAGCACTGTACTTTGTGCCCGGGCGCCGATGACGATTGGCCTGTTGTTCCTGTCTTCTGA
The DNA here is from genome assembly GCA_030378365.1 of Hybognathus amarus. Classification (NCBI taxonomy): domain Eukaryota; kingdom Metazoa; phylum Chordata; class Actinopteri; order Cypriniformes; family Leuciscidae; genus Hybognathus; species Hybognathus amarus. The sequence goes on from JAQIUQ010006112.1 coordinate 218,147, forward strand.
CTGCATGGAGGAGATGAGTATGAGCCTGATTCCAGATTTGTTTCACTCTTGCGTAATCATTCAGACACAGAGGTAGTTCTGTAGGTTCCCCTGACCAAGGGAACAGAGGTGGTTGAAATCCCAGAATGCACTTGAATGGAGTTACACCAGTAGCCGGTTTAACCAATGAATTTTGTGCGTATTCAGCCCAGAATAAATATCTGCTCCACTCAGTTTGTTCCTTTTGACAATAGGATCTAAGAAAGCGTGTGACATCTTGGTTCAGGACGTTCAGTTTGTCCATTGGATTGCGGATGATATCCTGACGTTAAACTAATGTTGACGTTTAGACTCTTAAAGAAGGCAGCCCACACTCTGGATGTAAACTGAGGACCTTGATCAGAAACAATGTCTTCAGGTAACCCATACAGGCGAAAAACTTGGTTGCACAGGATTTCAGCGGTCTCAAGAGCAGTTGGGAGTTTGGGTAAGGGTATGAGCTGGGCAGGCCTTGGAGAAACGGTCCACTATGGTGAGTATGGGGGTGTGTCCTTGAGATTTTGGCAGATCAGTGATGAAATCAATTGCGATATGGGACCAGGTTCGATGAGGTGTGGGAAGTGGTGTTAACAGGCCTGCAGGTAACTGTCTGGGTGATTTGGACATGTTACAATTGACACAATTCTTCACGTGCTTAGTGGTGTCAAGCTGTAACGTGGGCCACCAGAAGCGATTCTGTAGCAGGTGAATCGTTGCTGTGATACCGGGATGCCCTGAACTGGGAGTTGAGTGAACGTTCATCGAGGAGCCTTGCTCTGAGTGATTCAGGAACAAACAGCAGATTGTCTGGGCATGCAGATGGGGGTTGTGTTAGATTCAGTTAGCCTGTTGAATTTCTGTGATGATATCCCACTGCACAGGGGCCACCAAAAGGTTAGACTGGATGATGTTTTCTGGAGTGGAACTCTGAATGGTACCTTCTGACTGATGTGAGAGTGCATCCGCCTTGACGCTTTTGGACCCTGGTCGATATGTGACGGTGAACTGGAAACGGGTGAAGAATAATGCCCATCTGGCCTGTCGGGGGTTGAGAGCGTTCAGCTGACCGTAGATATTCCAGATTTTTGTGGTCGATGAGGATGATGAAAGGTTGGCTAGCTCCCTCCAGCCAATATCGCCACTCCTCCAGTGCTAGCTTCATTGCGAGCAATTCTCTATTCCCCATGTCGTAATTCTGCTCTACCGATGAGAGTTTGCGGGAGAAGAAGGCGGCATGGGTACATTTTCTCTGGATTACCTTGTCGTTGAGATAATACAGCCCCAACACCAGGTCTCAGCTTTGGCGCTAGAGTTGGTGTTGAGATAGTCGACTCGAGGACTAGCCTGACCTGTTGAACGTGTTCCTCCATGGAATTAGAGAAGATGAGAATGTCATCAATGTAGACTATCACCCATTTGTCCAGCATATCTCGAAAGATGTTCGTTCATGAAGGACTGGAACACGGACGGACTCGGTGGATAATCCGAAAGGCATAACAAGATATTTATAGAGCCCACTCAGTGGTGGAAAACGCCATCTTCCACTCATCCCCTCTCCGCTCTCGAATACGAATCAAATTATAGGCATTGCGTAAATCCAGTTTAGTGAAAAATCTTGCCTGTCGGAGTTGTTTGAGTGCTGCTGGCACTAATGGGAAGTGGATAACGAATTTCACTGTGATATCATAAAGCTTCGGTAGTCAATGCAGGGTCGTAAACTTTCGAGTTGGGTACCGAAACTCGGTTCTAATGGGGAACCGGTTCTGACGTAAACGGTAGTAAGCCAAGACCGAATCAGAATGGAAATTTCGGTGCCTGATTTCGATCCCTGAGTCTATGGCATGCGGTGGCATGAGCGCGCACACACGCAGTCTCTCGCTGTCTCCCTCTCCCTCTCTCAGACGTGCGCGCACTCTGCGGTTTATTGAAGCACTGTCTCTCTGTCTGTCTGACACGCACGCTTGCTCGCTCGCACTAGATTTACAGGAGATTCAAACTAATTTGCGATCATCCGGGAGCCGTTACTCAATATGCGGAGACTTCGGAACGTCAGCTGATACGTTCTGATACGCGAGGGGATTAAACACACGTAAAATGTACCCGTGAAATGTTTGGCTGCATTTCACGTGTAAAATGACGCGTCAGGAATAACGATTGTCTATGGATATGAGAATCACCATTCGCGTCGCCTTGACGCTCACGTCGTTCATTTTATATCAGCGCGCGCATCATCTGCTCCTTCGGAGTCTCTCTGCCGAAAAGCAGCGCGAGTGTTTGGCAGCGAACGCAGCATCCCGGTTCCCTATTCAGAGAACATGGGTTACACAGAGACGTTCTCTTTCCTATGTTTACTCAAAGCTGCGCATAAGACGCAGTGGGAACCAAATATCAAACTGGCTAAGAGCTTAACTAGTAGTAAATGACAAAATAACATGACTAGTTAAAGCAGACAAAACATAGGAACCTGTAGCCATGTCGATATTATATTACCCTGGTAGTAATCTCTATTAATCTCCAGTATAATTACATTGTTTGATATAATATTGTTTTATTTGATATTATGTAAATATGAACTTTTATTTTATATTGGTTTTATTTATTATTACCATATGTTACTTGTATTTATATTGTAAGTTAATATTGTGTCCAGTTTGGCCCTGTAAATAAAGTGGTATTATTTTTTGGTAACACTTTACAATAAGGTTCATTTATTAACATGAACTAACCATTTGTTACTGTATTTGTTATTCTTTGTTACCGTTAGTTAATACAAATCTAGCTGTTCATTGTTTGTTCATGTTAGTTCACAGTGCATTAACTAATGTTAACAAGATTTTAATAAAGTATTAGTAAATGTTGAAATTAACATTACCAAAGATTAACAAATGCTGAAGAAGTATTGTTCATTCTTTGTTAATGTTAACTTAATGTAGTAACTAATGAACCTTATTGTAAAGTGTTACCATTTTTTGACAAAGTGTGTGCTGTTTCATTTTCTTAAGTACCGTTTTCAGAACCGTTTCAGCACCGAAACCGTTGAAAATACCTGAGTGAGGTACTGGTATTGAAATAAACCACAACCGATACCCAACCCTCAGTAAACTTCCATCCTTTTCTTACAAAGAAGAAGCCAGCATCAGCAAGGGAAGCTGAAGGTCAAATGAAACCCTTGGCGAGTTCCTCCTGGATGTATGTTCTCATGGCTTCAGATTCGGAGTTGAGTAGGGAAAAACTAGGTGGTGAAGTACCCGGGAGGAGGTTTATGGCACAGTCAGTTGGGCGATGTTCGAGGAGTTGAGAATCTTTCTTTTTGCAAAATGCCTCCAGGAGATCGGCGTATACAACGGGAATGTTTGTTTCTTCGTGAAGATCAGGGTTTCTGGATCAGTTTCGGGCAATGGGAGTTGGTTCATTCTGATGGCAGAGGATTAGTGTTATCAGGATTCATAGATTCACTTTCTGCCGTATGGAGCGGAAACACGGATCACAGGAGTGAGCAACGGTCATGGCATAATGAGTTCCACCGTATAAGTCTGTCCCTCTGTCCAGGAAATCTGTGGGTTATGAGCTTGTAGCCAAGGAAATCCCAAGATAACGGGATGATGGGGTGATTGAATCACATAAAAACTAATCAGTTCGGTATGCAAGGGGCCAACATGAAGTTCTATTTCTTCGGTGATACTCTGAATTCTGCCCTCTCCGAGGGGTTGAACCGTCTAGCGCCTCCACTGCCAAGGAGGAAAGACAAGGTATTAACTTAAGTTTGCATTGTTCAGCAAAAGTGTGAGATATAAAATTTCCAGAAGCTCCAGAATCGATGAGAGAACTGAACTGATTTCCTCTTATTGTGATAACAACAGGCAATTTAAAGTTTGAGGGTTTCAAAGAATTTTCTGTACATGAACTCACCGAACGTCAACTGGCAGATGGACGAGTTGGGCATGCGAATTTCAGGTGTCCAGGCTGACCACAATACATGCATAGTCTATCTTTGTCGACAGTTCTCTTCCTCCAGGAGTGATGTGAGAAATCCGATCTGCATAGGCTCATGTTCGGTGGAGGTTTCATTATGATATTGCTGGCCGAGACCGGACTGATCGTCGTGAGACGATTAAGGTATCAACTTGAATGGCCAAATCAATATATTCAGTCAAAGTCCTCCCCTCATCTCGACAGGCCAGTTCAGATTGTAGTTCAATGGTGAGACCCTTGCGAAACAGAGTTTTCAACGTGCTCTCGACCCAATTGGTTTGTGCGGCGAGGCGTGCGGAAAGTTAAAGCGAAATCGGCTGCAGATTTATTTTACCTGAGTGAGAGATAGTAGTTGTTCCCGGCGTCTCCTCGCTCAGATGAGTGTTGGAAGACATGACGGAATTGTTGGATAAACTCACTGAATGAAGCGAAGGATGACCCATTTGGACTCCAGACAGCCGTTGCCCACTCCAGAGCTCGCCCCGTCAGAAGTGAACAAACAAGCGCAATCAGGCTTGCGTTAGTGCTGTATAATGATGGTTGCTGTTCCACAAAGAGCGTACACTGAAGAAGAAATACCTTGCATTTCGAAGGATTACCGTCAAACTTCTACGTAAAAACCAGTCGTGGGGCTACTGATAGAAGCAGGGCTTGCTGGAGGGTTTTCCACAGGAGGACTGGCAGGTGTAACAGGTGGATTAGTGATGGCAGACCGCAATTCATTCAAACCTTGAACCAGCTTTTCCGTGAGTGTCGTCAGGTGACTGAGTTGTTGGTGATGGAGATCCAGGCGCGAAGCTTGAGACGTGAGTTCAGAGGAAATCTGTAGCACAGCTGCTGGATTCGATTGTTGGCGAAGTATTCTGTAACGAAGCACGAGGCTGAGTGGAATCCATGTGCAGCTTCTATTAAAGATTGGTCAAACAGGCAAGGGTCAGAAGATCGGTAAGGCAGAGTTTTCAAAGAACAGGCACAGAGAGTAGTCAGAGAACAGGCAATAGATCAGGGCAGGCAACAAACAACAATAATCCAGAACAATCCAAATCAGGGCAGGCAGCAGACAGGCAAAGGTGATATAACAATTCCAAGGTCAGTACACAGAACAGGCAGATCAGGGGGAGACCGCTCAGTCATTACAGGCCATGGCAATGCAATACTTCGCACTGAATCCGTAAATGAGTGTGGCTTAAATAGAGAGTCTGATGAGGTGCAGGTGTAAGTGTAATCAGTCCCAGGAATGGTGCATTATGGTAAATGGAGTTCTAAGGCGAGTCAGTATTCTGGAGACGGCTCCCTCTGCTGGCAAAGAGGAGGCGGTGCGGGAGCCTGCTCTGTAACAGATAGATAAGAAATAATATGGTACGCAAATTCAATGGTTTTAATTTGGAAAACATTTAGATATGACTAAGTTGAAGTATCATCTAAAATTTAAGTAAAATAGGACTTTATAATACTTTTTATGGCCTTAAATTTTAAATATCTAATTTAAGACTTTCTAAGACTTTATAAGGATCAGCGGGAACCCTGTGAGGCCAAGAACCTGACACTGAAGGTTGCTTTCTGTTGGCCATCACATCTCGGAAATGCTCAGGCGCTCTCCATATCTAACGAGTGCCTGGAGTTTAGTCCAGGCAACATTAAAGCTATCTTTCACCCTAGGCCCGGCTATCTGCCTAAAGTGCCATCTAATGTGGCACGGCCTATGGTTCTACAAGCGTTTCATCCTCCACCTCATGTCACGGCAGATGAAGAGAGGCTTCATTTGCTCTGCCCTGTCAGAGCATTAAATATTTACATTCAGAGGTCCTCTTCATGGCAGAAGGCAAGAGCCAGTTGCTGGTGTGTTTGGGTCTCCCCGCTTCTAAACAGACCATCAGGAACTGGATTGTCCATGCTATTTCTTTGGCCTCCCAGGTGCGTGGTATGCCTTCACCTGTGGCTGTGAGGGCTCATTCTGCCAGAGGCATGGCGTCCGTCCTCTAGAGCCCTTCTCGCGGGGGCTCCCATTCAGGAAATCTGCGATGCAGCTGGAAAGGGCTACCCCGCATACCTTTATTAGGTTCTATAGTTTGGACAATCACGTCAACACCCGGCTCTCTTGTGTTCGCGTCCTAATTGTGTCTGTGAGCAGCTTCACACTAGGGCAGGCAGGACGCGTTGTGGGTAATCGTTGATGGTTAATCGATTGTAATCGTTAAAATTTGACGCAGTTGGAGTTACCTGGAAAGGGAACGTTCTCGAGGATACGACTGTAACCCTTGCCTTCCCCTGCCTGGGAGCGCTTGCTTCATCACAGAAGCTGACATCTCATGTGTGCCGGGTCCTTATATAGCTTCCGCTTATCTGTCGTCACAAGAATTACGTCATTACGCTCTCCAATAGGTGTTATACGCAACATTCTTCCGGGTTCCACAAAACGGGTATAACTACTTTCGGTCGTCAGCTACTGAGGTAAACACAGCGTGAGTAATGGCGACATTTTAAAGTCGGTGTTTACAGGAGCTACTCATTCTATCCATTTCAGATGTACATCAGTATTGCCAATCGGACGTCCAGAGTCCTGAATACTCAGTTAGACTCAGGAACGCTTTTGGAACGTAGACTCAGTTTAAGTTTTACACCTCATTTATTCATGATTATGAAGCTATGTAAGACAGTGGTGTCTTCTTACCCCATAGTTAATTTCCCCTGACACAGAACAGATCGGCACACAACAAAAACTGCAGTTCAGAAGTTCTCGTTTCTGATACTACAGAGTTTGTGACATTTTAATTAAAACAGAAATAAGAATTGTATTATAAAAAAGCGAAAATAAAAAGGATTAGAAACGAAAGGGGTTCTCTGGGAGTGACTAAATAACAATGCTAGCCAGCTTTATTTAGAGAAACTGCTTGTCAATAAACTGACAGCAGCAACAGCGAGCAAAGCATGATTTCAAAAGCAACACATTTCAGCACAGTTCACCTTTTAGTTAAAACAAACAAAATTTATACTCTGTTATTCACAGAGCTGCCAACTTTTGAGTTTAGCTTGGCATGAGATATCACTACCACGAGACAGCTACAGTGGCGTAGATCGTAAAGCATGTTGATTATGAAAGAGATAATGCGCTCAGGACCCAGAGTTCAAATCTGCCTTATGCCAAACATATGAGAATGTATAAAATAACATGAAGGTCTCTCAGCGTTATATTTTGACAATTAACTTAAAAACAAAACCATGATATTGCTTTTTGCCGTCAGTAAAACAGCACAAGACTTTAAGAAAAGGCATTCTGTTTGTGCTGGGTGTTTTAGAGAAATGTGTGCACTTAGCTCACGCAAACACGGAGCAGTTTTTCCTGTGAGTGAGACTGGAAAACCCGTAGTGGATGTAATCAGGAGTGATAACAGAACGCTTAGAGTCCAGAGAGGAATTGGCTTTGACTCCAGTCCTGGTTTTGCGTCCGCGCCGTCAGGAGCGGGAAAATAGGCTCATCTTATCGCAAAAATGCAAACAAATATCAAGTAACTATGACAACTATATCATTCTCAATAGAAGTCACTGGGGTACATCGACTGTTTGGTCACCCATATTCTTCCAAATAACTTATTTTCAACAGAAGAAACAAACTCTAAAATTTTTGGGAGATCTATCCGTTTAATGATAATAAAACTTAATGGAATGAGAAGAGTGGACCATAATTATATAAAATATTTATTAGACATTTTTATTTATTATCCTTAAAGGGATACTCCACTTTTTGGAAATAGGCTCATTTTACAACTCCCCAGAGTTAAACAGTTGGGTTTTACCATTTCAGAATCCATTAAGCCGATTTTCTGATATTTAGAAGAATATCATTAGCCAGGCAGTTTCTGGTCTTATTGACTACCATAGTATATTTTTTTCGGTAACACTTTACAATAAGGTTCGTTAGTTAACATTAGTTAACTACATTAGGTAATATGAACTAATAATGAATAGCACATATACAGCATTTGTTAATCTTTGTTAATGTTATTTTCAACATTTACTAATACTTGATTAAAACATCGTTAACATTAGTTAATGCACCATGAACTAACATGAACAAACAATGAACAGCTGTATTTTCATGAACTAACATTAACAAAGATGAACAAATGCAGTAACAAATGTATTGCTCATGGTTAGTTCATGTTAGTAAATACATTAACTAATGTTAACTAATGAACCTTATTGTAAAGTGTTACCTTTTTCCTACTATGGAAGTCAATGAGACCAGAAACTGTCTGGTTACTGATATTCTTCTAAATATCAGGAAATTCGTCGTAAATGGGTTAGAAAACGGTAAATCTCAAACGTTTAACCCTGAGGGAGTTGCAAAATGAGCCTATTTCCAAAAAAGTGGAGTATCCCTTTAAGTGAGGCAGATCCATAATATTGTCGAATATTAAATGTCCCCAACTAAGCAAGCCAAAGGCAACAGTGGCAAGGAACCAAAACTCCATCAGTGACAGAATGAAGAAAAAACCTTGGGAGAACCCAGGCTCAAGTCGGGGGCCAATTCTCCTCAGGCAAAACAGTGTCTGTTAATGATCCAGGCAGCTTTACAGGTCAGATTGGATCAGAACATTATATTATGCAGTTCATCTGGTTGGAAGTCAGAGTCATCAGCGCCGGTATGGAGACGAGATTGTTGAGGATCAGTGCCGATGGCTGCCGTGTCGAATGAGGCCTTCACAGGGCTGATGAAGAATGCGTCATGGATGTGTCCAGGTGTAGGTCCACCATCAGATCTGGATACGACCGGGATCCGGCAGACTGTGACAAACCTCGGATAAACAGAGAGAATAGTATTAGTGTAGACACCATCCTTCTTTTGAGAATGAAAGAAAGATTAGGTAGAAAGAAAGAAAGATGGATTAATAAGAAAGAAAGAAAGAAAAAAAAGGAAAGAAAGAAAAAAAAACAAAGAAAAAAAAGAAAGAAAGAAAGAAAGAAAGAAAGAAAGAAAGAAAGAAAGAAAGAAAGAAAGAAAGAAAGAAAAGAAAAAAAAAAAACAAAGAAAAAAACCAAGAAAGAAAAAGAAAGAAAAACAAAGAAAAAAGAAAGGAAAGAAAGAAGGAAAAAAGAAAGAAAGAAAGAAAGAATGAAAGAAAGAAAGAAAGAAAGAAAAAGAAAGAAAGAAAGAAAGAAAGAAAGAAAGAAAGAAAGAAAGAAAGAAAAAAAGAAAGAAAGAAAAACAAAGAAAGAAAGAAAGAAAGAAAGAAAGAAAGAAAAAAACAAAGAAAAAAAGAAAGGAGGAAAAAAAAGAAAAGAAAGAAAAAGAAAGAAAGAAAAAAGAAAGAAAAAAGAAAGAAGGAAAAAAAGAAAGAAAGAAAGAACGAAAGAAAGAAAAAAAACAAAGAAAAAGAAAGGAGGAAAAAGAAAAGAAAGAAAAGAAAGAAAGAAAAAACAAAAAAAAGAAAGAAGAAAAGAAAGAAAGAAAGAACGAAAGAAAGAAAAGAAAGAAAGAAAGAAAGAAAGAAAGAAAGAAAGAGAGAAAGAAAGAAAAACAAAGAAAGAAAGAAAGAAAGAAAGAAAGAAAGAAAGAAAGAAAGAAAGAAAGAAAGAAAAAAACAAAGAAAAGAAAGGAGGAAAAAAGAAAAGAAAGAAAAAGAAAGAAAA
>JAQIUQ010006114.1:0-116971 GCA_030378365.1 Hybognathus amarus
GCATGTCATGCATGTTTGTGACAACTGTCATTAAGTGACATCTTTAATGCCAATATAACATTGTTAGAGATGTCTTTGTCATGACAACTTGACATTACTTAACACAGTCTCATCCCAATTCGTCATATAACTGACGTTTTGGGAAGTCTTTTGACCATTCGTCAATATACGACTTTTAGGGCCCCCTTAAACGTCGGTAGATGAATGATCCCAGGTCGTCATACAACTGACGCTTTACCTTTAACGTCAGTTAGGTGACGAGTTGGGTTTAGGGTTAGGTTTAGGTCTGGGGTAGAGTTAGGATCCCATAACGTCATCTACCGACGTTTAAGGGGGCCCTAAATAGTCATATATTGACGAATGGTCAAAAGACGTCCCAAAACGTCAGTTATGTGACGAAGTGGTATAACACAACTTGTCATAAACATGACATAGCAGATTAATTATCAAACTTAAGAAACCAGCTTTATTGGTTAACATTAAACTGTCATGTGGTTGGTTTTGACATTGTCTGTCATGATGCCATTATAACTTTTTTAATGACAAATTCAATTAGTACCACTGTAGTTGAGGTCACGAAAATATTCATGACAGTTATAATGGCCTCATGACAGCCAATGTCAAAGCCAACCATTGACAGTTGAACTTAATTTTACTGTATGTCAAGTAGTCATGACAAAGACATCGTATTAATGTCATATTTGCATTCACAATGTCATTATTGAGCGAAAGACACTAAATGACAGTTGTCATGACTCATAAACATGCATAAACTTACTTCATATTAAAGACATATGTCATGTCATGGTTATGAAGCTGTCATGCAAGTCTTATGCACAACTCAAGTAAAGTGTTACCGCCTATTGTAAGTGTCTCTATGATCAAGGAGACTGAACCAATGATGCGATTCAACTCTTTTTTAAGTAAATGAAGTACACAGTCCAGGTTCACAGATAAGTGGAGAAGAAAGAACTAGATGGTCGGCAATGGAACGCTGAAGTGATGAGACGACGTGAAGTGAGTAATCCGGACTGGAGCGTGAGCCAGACGAACAGAGACCGGAACAGGACACGAACAGCAACGCCAACTGGAAGAGGGCCAGCCTCACGAAAGACATCAAACAACGATCTGACAAAGAGAGGAGAGTGCGATGAGCATATAAAGGTGAGTGAATGGGTGCGATCAGCAGGAATGAGTGGCAACTGTGGTGTCCTGTTATTCAGTGCAATACTTACTGAGACCACTAGGGGAAGTAGGTATTAGGAGGGGATATGGAAGAAAAGAGAGAGAAAAGGATGAGCACGAGTTCTGTGAGTGAATAATAAAGATAACATATAACCCGTTCACCTGCTGTGGCCTGGCTTCCGTATTCATACCTAGACACAACAGCGACGCCCACTCCGCACGCACCCATACACACATAACAGTAACACGAGACAAAGAAAGATTGAATTCATAAACCGTGGACAAAGTGTTTATATTTTAGAACAAGTATGATGGTCTTCGTGAGCAATTGGATACATGCGTCACTCGTAAATCGTCAAATCCGTAAATAGACAAAAGTTGCTCCAATTACTTCACGTGTGAATGGTGTGTGGGAGTCAGTGCCAACTATTTTCAAAGGAAAGTAGCTAAGGCCTTCCCTAAAAGTTGCTAAATGTCGCTAGATGATGGCATACGTCAATTAGCACATCAATGACGTCACCGTGTGTCGTGCTTGCGTTCTGTCAGCCTAGTGCGTTTTCTCTCTAAATTAATACTTTATTTAATATAATATAGCTGAATGTCAAATAAAGTGGTTTTCATGGTGTTTTTATTCATCAACAGGCGAGTAGGGTATTTTATTGAAAAGATAATTTTCTTTTAACAGAGTTTATTATAATGCATAATCTATTGTGTTTGTCATTTCATTATGGATGTTGTAGTGCTGCGCAGCATGGAATTTATATTCAAGGAAGTTTCGTGTCTATTAATGGGTAAAGCTACAGCAACGTCTTCAGCTTACCAGCTTGAGACCCTATCCATCTAAAGTGGTTATTCACTATAGGCTTGAGAGATATGTTTTATGAACAGAAGGATAATGTCTCTCTCTTTTTAGTTATAAGTAAGAACCATATTCATCCATACAGTCATGTGGTGCCAAAGCACCACCATAACAATGTTCTTCCACAAAATGCATGGAGATTTTTTTGTAACTGCTGATGTACCTTTAACTTCCTTCCTTCCTTCCTTGTTATACCCCAACTAAAACAAAAATTCAGGATGGATGGATGGACGGACGGATGATGGTTGGATGCATGGATGGATGGACGGATGGATGGACGGACGGACGGGCGGATGGATGGACGGACGGGCGGATGGACGGATGGACGGATGGATGGATGGATGGACGGATGGATGGATGGATGGATGGACGGATGGATGATAGGTATGTATACTTTTTTATCCTATGACCAGTCATCGGATCTAGGTAATATGCTTTTCGGGTAACACTTTAGAATACGGTTTCTACATTAATGAATAACTACACAAGAACCATTGAGTAACACAATATTACAATCTAGTAACTATTATTAACTAACAAGAAACTCTAATTAACGAACTGGTAAGTAATAGCGCACAGATGAAAGTGGGAGTTCACTATTAACTAATCAATAACTACTATTTTGAAAATGCTTCAGAGAACTACTGACATAGTTTATTAGCAATCTAGTACTATTAACTAAAAAGAAACCCTGATTAATGAATTAGTAAGTAATAGCGCACAGATGAAAGTGGTACTTTTATGAGAATTACTAATTATATGGATCCATATTCTAAAGGGAAGATCATGGGAACTAACTAGTAATGACTCAAGTGTTGCTACATGATCTAGTATATGATTTGAGCAACCAAACACTAAAGTCATTTTAAGCGTTTGAGATATTTGGCAAACTTTTAAATATGCTTTTAGAAAATTTCTTTAGAAGTATGTTGTAACATAATTATTTCTAGTTAGTTCCATAGGAAGTACGAAGTACCACTTTCATCTGTGCGCTATTACTTACTAATTCGTTAATCAGGGTTTCTTTTTAGTTAATAGTAGTTACTAGATTGTTAATAAACTTTGTCAGTAGTATGGGAAGCATTAACAAAATAGTAGTTATTGATTAGTTAATAGTGAAGTCCCGCTTTCATCTGCACTATTACTTACTAGTTTGTTAATCAGAGTTTCTTGTTAGTTAATAATAGTTACTAGATTGTTAATATTGTGTTACTTATTGGTTCTTGTGTAGTTATTCATTAACGAAGGAATGTTGTTGATCAAAATACGTTGCGTGTCAACCCATCTTTCTTGTGTTTGCTTCATAATTTTACTGTGTAGTGATCTCTTTTATATGTTGTTAGTCAGGTCCCAACACTATCAGCCACAAGGTCTTTAGTAGATGTTATTGATGTTTCTCCATAGCAGGATATTCATTACATTTTTATACAATTGGAAATAAAAGAGCAAACTTTTAAAAAATCAACAGACCGCAGAGCTTGGGAGGATAAATATTTCTAGTAGATTTATTGTCTTTCTTTCTAGACATTACTTTCTAGAATATACAGTCTAACGAGTGCAGTTCAAAGCTGCTTTTAAATGCAACTGTCTTCATGGTAAATGTGGATAGTGCTGCTGAATTCAGCACCATGGACAGCTACTCTACAATTCTGGGGTTTATTCAAACGTGTTGAAACTCGCTCGATAAATATCATTATATATCTTTCATCTTACATAAGATGGCACAGACAGTAAAACTCCTCAGCTGTGAATCTTTCACATAAGATATTTCACAATCTTTTTTGTCTTACACATAATATGCATCCGTCTCTTTTGAAATTGTAGGCTCAGACACTCCTCTGACGTGGGTGTAAAAGCTCTGCGGCGCTGTTTTGTTTCTCCTCATGAGTGAACTCTTGCTTAGCCCTCATCTGAACATTTTATTGCTTTTGTTCTCGCATTCACAGCAGTATAGCCTACTTCTCATTTCAAAACATCCGTTTGTCCAAAGCTCAGTGAAGTGAGACGGCCTAAGATCTATCGTTCTTCCTCATGCTTTGTCCAGTTCAATGCAAATTAAAGGTTTTCTTGCAGCTCTGACAATGCTGTGGAAAATGTGAAGGAAACTGTTGCCTAACCTAAAACTAACCAGCAGAAGTCATTTCTCTCCACTTTAGAAAGTAGACTAAAGCTTTTCAACTTCGAATCATAGAAAAACACAATAAAAGGATGAAGAAAGTGGCCCTTATGGCGTGTGCAATATATTCCAATTCTTCTAAAGCCATAGCTTCTCAATTGCTCGGTTGTTTATATCATTCCAAAATGTAATATGTTATATAAATTATGTAAAGCTGGACATATACTGTATAAGTATATCTTATAGAGGCTACTCCATTGAGCTGAAAATAACCATAAAGTAAGTGGGGCTGAAACGTGTTGTTTTCGGAAGATTGAAGGAGATTTGGGCTTCCATTGAGGCAATCGGGTGGATAAGGGCAAACTCAGTATTTTACAGAAATTATGATAAATCGTACATGGCAATCATCATGATCTTTTTTGCTCTAATAAGAAGCAATTGTTGGGCAACAGATTTGTATCTCTCATAGGCACCACAAGTCCTAAAGATTTTACTGTCTGCTGGTGCTATTGGCTTTTTGTGGAAGAATGAGCAAAATAAAATACAATCAATATCTGATAAAATCTTCAGAGTTATATGTAATGTGATAAATTGTACATATAAAGCATTTATCAACATTTAATATTATTACTTGTGTATTTGTGCTTTGTGTGATTGTCTATAGGACTTTTTTTACATTTATATACTTTTATATGGAAGTGCATTTTGAGGATATGAATTCTAACAACACAATCTTCCACTGTAAAAAAAATCCTGTAAAAAAAATGGTAAACTACTGGCAGCTGTGGTTGCAAGCATCATATCGCTAAGATACGATGTGTTACTGTTTTTGTATTAGAGCATATAGCTGTTAAATTTAAGTTGTATGCTGTAGCTGATAATACGGTATTTAGCTGTTAATTTCAAAAACAGTATTGTACCATATTTTTTCAGTATGATGCTGACAACCACAGCTGCCAGGATTTTACCGTTTTTTACAGGATTATTTTTTACAGTGTGGCAGCTTTGTAACTACATTAAATTACATTACATTTGGTGGTCAATTAGTATGAATTTGTACAATCCCATTCATAAATTTTGGAATCATCTGCTAGGGCCCCACAAACGGGAAGGGTTTAGGGGTGGGATTTCGTACATTTTCGAATTAATCACATAGAACAAAATAGTCACCTCATAAAATTGTTTTCTTTTCAAATTAAGAAAGGTTTTGTTAATATTCAAGAACCTACATATTTGCTCATTAGCCAGAGATATGTTTTATGAACAGAAGGATAATTCTCTCTCTCTCTCATTCTCATTGCTCATTCTCCATTCCCACAGCCTCTCGCCTCCATACTTGCCACAGATGTATATTTTTTAACTATAAAGCACTTTTTAGTAACCTTGGTTGAAATCAACTAACCTTATTACATTGCAGTACATAATGCTTAAGATTATTAGACTCGTAGCATGTTGTGTGATGTCACAGTAATGCCATCTATATATTTTTACTTGACCTGGGACAGAATTATATTCTATAGGTCTGTCCAATTCACGTTCTTGTGCACGTAGTTATGACGTTTTTTAGTATCAATAGTGTCAGCAGTGTGTTCACACTAAAAAGTCCAAATAGAAAAAGAATACTTTAAATATGATTCAATTAACTAAAATTGGAATTGGATATCATTCATGCACTCAATTGACAATATTTCATATCTACACGATTGAGTACATAAATATGCATGACTATGAATAAATACATAGTGAATAAGTGCACTGTGTATAGTGCTTAGATGATAATGAGCATACTGGGGTTGAACTCCTTATTACAACGTTGTTTCTTTCAATAAAACTTCTGGCGATCAGCCCTACAGCACAACATGGACCTGTAAACATAAGGATGACATATTCCTGAATCCTTGAGTAGAAGTCTCGATCACATACACCTTAAAAAGAAAAGGCATCAGACAGCAGATGAAATTCTTATTAAAGTCTTATAAAGGCTGTCTGTGTTTTCGGTTTCACTCTCAGGCAGGGCCGGAGTGGGACTCATTTTCAGCCCTGGAGTTTCATGACTTAGACCGGCCCACTTTAGATCATGACTGACTCAGTCACCTCAGTATATAAGCAATAGTGCACTGTTCTGTACAGCCTTGTAATTCATTGTATTTTTTAAAAATATAATTTTCTATTCAGTGCAATAGCCGTACACTTTTCTTTCAGATAATAACTATGATCATTGCGTTTGTCTTACCGAATGTGGTAGCTTTATGCAATCACAGTTTGTCTATAAGCTTTTTTATTTATTTATTTATTAACGCCGACAGAAAAATGTTGCCAGATATTGCTACGAAAAACAAGCAAAATAAAACAAAATAATAATAAAAATAATCCGAAATTAGTTACAAAGCTTGTGTTTTGGAAATAAGATTAATATATCACTAACACTACATGCAACTTTCCACTTTAATAACTTCCTAAAGTGTCACATTAAATCAGAAAACAGGTGCAGGAGATTACTGCACCTTTCCATTAGGGGGATCTGGCAACACAGAGGCTGCACTCGTGCCCTCATTCACAACGCGCTCTTAAGCCCCGTTCACTGCGCTTCTCGCAGCAACATGAATTGCAAATACTCATGAGAGGTGGTTTAAACATGCCTAATTAATCATTAAAAGAGCATGAAATTTTATTTTTGAATGTAATAAAATGACCGAGGTCCGGAGGTCCAAGCTGACCTCACATCTGTGTTAAATAGAAATCCATTGTAATAAAGTTATTCTCATTCTGGGCACAGTATGCAATATAGGCTATTCTCTTCCTGTTTCTCCTTCTCTCGTTCTTCTTCTCGCAGTCTCTTTGTCTTTACCTGTAAATCTCCCCTATCCCGAAGTTGAGCTTTGATTGATAGTCTTTGCAAACTGATTATTTATGTCGGTCGTTTAAAACTTATATCGTAAACAGCTGTTTAGTTTAGCCACTTGCATCTTATTATCTCGTGAAGCGTCGCGTTAGGATTTGTGTGTGGCGCGCGCTTCTGTGAAAATAAATCCTGCTTTGATCTGTCATCTAAAAGCCATTGCCGGCGACGAGCGGTGTTTGAGTGCTGATGATGAGGTCGGTTCGTTGCGATATGGTGGGTACGGCCCTGACTCGTAAGCGCTACTATTGTGCATGTTTCGTATCAAAATGTTTAGAGAAAATAATAATAAAAATATAGTAGGGCTGTGCTGTGACTGGAGCCTATTAGGGAAATCATTCAACCCAGTGCCGTGAACAACACCGGCCCTCCTTGACAATAAAACAGACCGGCCCACCGGAAATTCTCCCGGTGCTCCCGATTAGCCAATTCGGGCCTGCTCTCAGGAATGGTTTCCACCAAGTCCTTGGCAAAAGTAAAAGGTCAACTATCTTCCAGTGGATCCAATGTACATCTCACAAGCTGTCACAGACTCCAGCTTGTTTTCCAATTGTATAGCAGAAATGCCAACGGACAAACACTGTTCCATTGTAAACAATTGGAACAAATGAAAACAGTGAGGAAACGATTTCGTAGAGATCAACATGCTCCTTGAAACACTGACGCGTTTGTTTTTAGCTCCAGGTTTTCTTCCAATCTTTGCTTATTTAAGTATTAACAGATAACAATATAGGCTCATTAGAAGAAAAAAAACATGCCTATACTTACATTTTATCACCTGTATGTAACAATTTCTAGCTGAAATGAACACTAGTGGCAGTAAAATTACAACTGTTATTCCTTTCTTGCACAAATTGTGATTTTCGATTAATTTTCGAAGAATTTCGATTAATTGAGATTTGGCACAGTATTTTAGTTTTTATATTTAAAGGGTGCATTAAGTAATATGCGCCTATAGGTGGTTTCACAACACTCATACACTGCTTATTACACACACAGCACACAAACATGCCAAATATTAAAAATAAAACTATCACAATGTAAAAGATTATTATAGTGTACATAAATATATGGTGGAATCCAATTTGTCCCGTGGATGGTCTGCTCAGATCTGTTTCCTCTCTGGAGAAGTGTTCAGCTTTTCTGCTTTCAAATTCCGCCATGTAAAGAGCAAATCTGCCAACTGGCTTTTAAAGGGAATGGGAGATGAGACTCTGATTCGGTTTATTGCTCGTTAGATCCATTACTCATTAAGAGAATAGAGATAACGATTTTAGTCCATGCGCCGGGTGCGTCAACCATTTTCCCGTCGTTAAACTAGCAAAATTGGATTCGGAGGCGCCTTAAGTGCAGTTTCCACTTGCGCTTTAGACCATCGGTTCCCAACAGGGGGGTCGCGGCCCACAAGGGGGCCTCAGCAAGCTATGTTTTGGGGCGCGTCATATTTTGAAAAGTTTATCATCCATCAGTCCGTGTTTTTGTCTTATCCTGAACCACTATGGTACACCTATAATAAGTGTATACGTTGGGTCTATTTACATTGGTTCAGGTCGCTGCTGCTGCGGAAGTAGCCCAGTAGCTGCATGACTCGTCATAGCCGTACACAAGCATGCCGCACAAGCCCTCAAAAGTGAAGCCAAAACGTCTCTGATCGCCCCCCAGTGACTGGTCCTAGTATAGGTCATAAACCCCTCCTCCCCATGTTATTCAACGGGATGCGAGACCAAACTAAACGGTTAAATTACACTTCACGGATCGTTTTTCCCAAATATAGTTTTGTCATTTACTGTAGTTTCTATCACGTCTGATGTAATTTCAAGTGTTTGTTTTTTAAAATAAGTTTGTTTTTAGTTATTTGGTTATGGTTATTTGATGCTATAAAAACGGTGCTGTGACATCATGATTGACAGCCGTGGATTTGACAGGTTTTCTATGCGAAGTAGTCAATCACAACAGACTTTTTTTCATAATGTTGACCAAATATTGAGGCCCCAGACAGCAATCATTTAGTAATAGCCTATATTCTTTCATTTTCTACATTTTGCTTTTCAAATAGGATAGGACCACATATATTCTCCTATAGGCTTATGTTTTTAAATTACAAAAGGCCTACTGATGTTATTGTATTTTCAATATTATAGGCTATTATTTGTGATTAAGCATCTGTGGTTAAACATATAAACATATCCTTGCTGCAAGCTTACAAGAGCGAAAATATGGCATTAAATTTGGAAGGGGGCCCCAAATATTTTTCTGGGAAAAAGGGGTCTGCAGACCAAAAAAGGTTGGGAACCACTGCTTTAAACCATGTGTTTAGACTCTTAAAATAGGGCCCTTATTTTTGTGTGGTTCCATGCACAATACTATGCTATGACTATTTATCATGGTGCACAATTTTAATACGATTTGTAAAAACTATTGCTTACGGCAAATGTATAAAGGAGAATGGAAAATATATTAGATAGGTCAAATATGTGTTTGAAATTTGATTAGCTAATATGCATGACACAATAAAAAACAACAATACATTATGCGTATCTGATTTTTTCTTATAAATAACTCTCACACATGAAACAAAATCTTATACGTTGTATGTTCTTGTTTGTTAAACTGAGCTGAACTAATACAAGCTAAGTTTGTTTTGTTTTGTTTCCTTTTGCTGGACATCAATAGCTCTATAACCGTCGATCACCAAAGCCAAAGGGTGCATGGCGCTGAGCTTTGGTTTGCTTTACAGGTTTGTAGCATTGATCATGCCCTTCAAAAATAATATGCAGTTATTTTAAAGCCTTTTTCAAATGCATACATGCAAGGGCCCTTTAAAAAATATTTTTATAATTTAATATTTAAAGGGTGGGTTTACTGCGATTTCACTTTTTTCATTTTAAATAGTGTGTAATGTTGCTGTTGGTGCATGAACAGTATCTGCAAAGTTGCAGCACTGAAAGTTTAGTGTAAGCAGAGATATCGTCTTTTAAAATCAGGAAGTAAAATTGCCTACAAAACGACTCGTTTTGGACTACAGCTGGGTTATGGTACGTCACTAACCCACACATTTTGCATCAACCACTCCCTCCGGAATATGCAGGAAAGGGCATGCGTTCGAGTGAGTTGTGTTCACACAGCTGTCAGGTCTTCTGTGTTTCGGGCTTCCCACGGACGCTATACTTTAACAATGGATACAATTTGTGTTTGATTATATTCCTGAAAGTGACGATCGTAATCTAGCTCTCTGTGCTGTGCATTTACGAGACACCTTCCAGAATCTCCACGAGTTCGAACACCGGATTGACGTAAACAAGAAACTGTTTCTAAATCATGAAGCAGATCCAACTTTAAAACCAGCAGTTAAAAGTCAGCAGTTGTTGGGCCACACTGTAAGTAGGCTAATACTTCATCTTTTTAAATGTATTTGCATGTATAATTCCCGACGTAGCGTTTGTTTTTTTGTTATTTTTTCAAATGCCAGTGCTGGCTTTGTAGGCTTTATGGGCTACTAGTTAGGCTATTTTGTGTCTATCGGCAAACGCGTACAAACATTATGGACCTGAATTTTGTATAAGTACTAATGTTGTAAATGTATTTTTCATGTATATATGCTTTATGACTTTATTTTTCGATTTGATCAAGAACGTAAACCTGCAAACGCTGTTTGTGTTTAACATTAGTTAGCCAGTCAGTTGCTATCGTTGCCAGTCAGATGCTATTGTGTAAAACAAACGTGTATAAAGTTAAAACATGAAGCAAATTATCATTCAGAAACCTTTATTAAGAGCCGTGTGTGGTGAGGTTCTGCTTGACTCAATTCATCGTGGCTTTCTCGGTCTGATTCTGCCTCACTGATACTGCAGTCTCCACATCATTATTTACATGTATCCACCGTCTATGTTATCCATCCCTTTGGCATGCCCGCCCGTTTCGCCCGGTAAAGGTCATGGGTGTTAATCTTCCGGACAACGTGAGCGACAGTTTAGCCAATCACAACAATCTGAGCCTGCTACGTGGTTTCTGAGGGAGTGTTTTCATAGACTCAGGAAGTGAACCGCTCGTTCAGGGGACAGGGGAGAGCGCCCATGACAATAAATGTGAAATTTATGAAAAATAAGACTTTTAAAAAAAAAAAACACGGATACATGTTATATTGCACCCCATAAACACAATCATGCAAAGAAAAAGAGCAGTAAACCCGCCCTTTAAATATAATTGAACTAAGCCCAATGCTACTTCTGAGCCCTAATAGGCAAGTTTACAATACACTTTTTAGTGAATAAATAAAGTGCATCTGTGAATGAATCTCCAAACCATTTAATTTTTGCAATCGGTAGCAAACAAGACCTCTCTGTGATTACAATAGCAAGAGGAGCAGAATGTATTTGAAATGAACTATATAAATTGATTGCTGTGTGCATGAGCGGGACACAAGAGCAGTAATCTGCATTTTTGGGGCCACTGTGAAAGTCATGACAGTAATTGCTTTTGCTTCATTCCTTTAAAGTTTTAGCAGGCTATTTGCATTTTAATTCCTGTGATATTACATCTGATGTGCTGCTGATATTTTAATTAAAGAGCAGTTTGAATTTAGACAAGAAATCTTGACCATATTGTTCCTTCAATCTTAGTTTTGTCTTCCACAGGATTGTTACTTTCTTCTAATATCATGCCAGTTATTGCAGCATAAACAAATGTCATAGCTAGTGATCAGCCAATGTAGGATGACATTTTTGTACTTATGTAACTAAAGTTGACTGGAAAAGACTGGAGAAGAATTGACTGCTAGTGTTTTAGGCAGGGTTGTGGGACTAGAGTCGCATGACTCGGACTTGACCTGGATTAGAAGTCCCAAATTTGATGACTTGCGACTCGACTTGACATGTTCAAAGATGACTTGGGACTCGACTTAGACTTTGACAACAATGACTTGCGACTTGACTCGGACTTGAGCCCTGTGACTTGGAAAGACTTTGACCTACCTTCTAAAATCACAGATCAGAGTTGTAATAAATAATCACTGACTGTAGTATAGCACTGTATCATTGACGCATGATCACAGCACTGATTAGCGCTGCCTTCACACGTTTGGCACTGAACCAGAGAGCGTGATCGAGTGCGTTCAGCAGCGCTTATCAGTTCGTTGTCATTTTTTATCACACGTTCAGACAGTTTTCAACCAAATAATGTTTTCTTTTTTTTCTTTTTCAGGCATTTAAATACACAAGTACTAGCAAACCATTTGTAATTTGAGAAAAAAAATCATGATTAATTTTCCCAATGACCAGTTACTTTTATTTTTTTATTTTTAAATCTGCATTGCCACTCTTTACATTCAACCAAGACAACCAACCAATCCACTAAGTTTGAATAAATATGAAAATATTATACATTATATCATATTTTAAAAGCCTTTCTAATACAATTTAGTATACATTTCATTTACTATAGGCTAGTAATTAACACTGAGACAGTAATTTGTGCAAAAAGCACTAATGACTTGTTTAAGACTTGAAACTTAAACTCGAGGACTTGCAACTTGACTTGGACTTGTCTGTCTTGACTCGGGACTTGACTTGAGACTTGAATGTTAAGACTCGTGACTTGACTTGAGACTTTAATGCAAAGACTCAAGACTTACTTGTGACTTGCAAAATAATGACTTGGTCTCACCTCTGGTTTTAGGTTTAAGAAACCTAACTGTTCACTGTTGGGAAATGTCCATATCATATGCAATGTACAGTACACAATTTTTGTTTGTTCAATTATTGAAGGTTTTATTTTAATGTAATTTACTTCAACTGCAGTGTTTTGTCAACTCATTCTTATTTTGTAGAAGACATGCGGAAGCATATGTTTGCAGAAGCTCAAGAAGTGTTAATCTCATCGAACAGAAATTACTTCATTAAAGCTGCCGTCGGCAAATTTTTTTTGATCATATTCAGTGAAATCGACACTATAATCTGACAGAACAACATAAATAAAGTGGTTTTAGAAAAAACCCAGAGCTTCTAACTCCATCTGGAGCGTGTTATTTGTTTTGCAAAAATCCTGCGCTCCCTGTTAACTGTGTCCAATCACAGTTAAGATCTGACTGTCAATCACAGATCGGGCACACGCCACCCCTCGCGCACGTTACAATCACATGCACACTCCTGAAGTTCGCGCAGTAAGGAAGAGTGATGGCGGAACACTAACAAACCAAGTAAGCTCGTTTACAGTATAAATGACGTTAGCAATTGCAATATATCGGTAGATTAGCCAGGGCAGCATACCTCCAAATAATCCATGGTGTTGATGAATGCTGATGACGGTCGCGTTCACAGAAAACCTGGTGCGCACGCACTAGAACACTGAACTCTGTGGGAGGGTATTCGTTGATAGTGGGGGAGGGCCATATGAGTTGTAAACATTCAAAATGTTGCCAAAGTCCACTCAATCAGCCATAGTTGCCGACCGCAGCTTTAACAAAGTGTAATGTAGACTGTAAAATGTGCATCACTATAATTACACAACTTTAAAACCTACTGCGTTATGTACAGTATGATGAAATATTGAATAGATTTATAGGATATTTTTGGGGAAAAAAATGTATGACTAAAACACTGACTGCTGTAACAGACATTGCAATTCCGTTTTGTGGTGCACTTTACCTTTACCCATGTGAAGACATGCTATTTTATTTATTCCATTGCATATTATTTACAATTAAATAAATGTATACACACTACCAGGGTTTGACATTCTTAAGTTATCGGGCATTCAGTACTAAGGAAATCAGATATTAATCAACCTTTTACTAGCCGAGTTAAAATTACTTATTTTTTGTAAAGTTTACTTAATTCCATATTCCAAGTAAATTTACCTTAAATATTTATAATTAAAGCTACTGATGAATATATTCTAGGTTTTTACTTGGCAAATCTTTGTACATTTACTAGCATTTTCTGAGTGAGATAGTTTAGCAAGCAAGTAAATCCTACTCCATTTTTTTTACAGTGTAGTTCAAACTTTTGACTGCTTTCTTTAATAATTACATGACACAATACTTGTACTTTTACTTGTAGTACTTAAGTAGTGAATATTAAAATAAAGTACTTGCAATACTTAAGTAGAAGAAATGTTGAATACTTTAGTACTTCTACTTAATTGTGGTGCTTAAAGAGCACTTCAACTTCTACTCAAGTCACTTTTTTGATAGAGCACTTGTACTTTTACTAAAGTCCGGGTTTTTAGTACTTTATACATCTCTGAATGTTGGTCCATTCCTTCTTCAATCGCTGTGCGAAGTTGCTGTCGTATACACTGATCCCAGAGCATCCCAAACATGTTCAGTGGGTGACATGTCCGGTGAGAATTCTGGCCATGCAAGAACTGGGATGTTTTCAGCTTCCAGGAATTGTTTACTGATTCTTGCAACATGGGGCTGTGCACTCATCATGCTGCAACATGAGGTGATGGATGAGTTGTGGATGAAGCTGAAAACAATGGGCCTCAGTATCTCGTCATGGTATCTACTAGGAGACAGCTTATTGTAGAGAACATTCAATTCACAGGGCAACAGCTCTGGTGGACATTCCTGCAGTCAGCATGCCAATTGCATGCTCCCTCAAAACTTGTGACATCTGTGGCATTGTGCTGTGTGATAAAACTGCATATTTTATTGTGGCCAGCCTAAGGGTGTACTCACACTAGCCAGTTTGAACGCTGCTCGATTAGCCGGCCCTGGCCCGCTTGGAAGAGGTGGGCCAGAGCACGGTTCATTTGGACTTGGCGCGGTTCGCATGCAGTGTGATTGTGAGTCTAACCTGTGCTGGAGCACGTCCTGTGTGACCGTGCAAACCTCCTCTAGTACGAGCAGCACGATTTCATGACAATTTTCGCGCCACTAAGGCGACACATCTGCTTAACAACAGGCTGTGAGAGGGCTGTGGACCAAACGACAAAAAATTATCCACATAGAAAACAGAGCGAGAGCGCAGTTCAGAGAGCGCAGTTCTCTTCTTGTTTATCCCGAAACAGTCGCACCATAATGACGTAAGCGTGCTCCGGCACAAATGCTGAAACCCTATGTGAATGCAGGCCAGCGGGGAGTAGGGAAGGGGAGCAATCGACTCGGGCCTGGTTCATGGCAACCGTGCCTAGTGTGAGTACACCCTAAGGCACACCTGTGCAATAATCACGCCTTCTTATCAGCATCTTGATATGCCACTCCAGCCACACCACACCTTGATATGCTCACTAAGGGGCTGTTTACACCTGGCCACTTCATGCGTTTTCTCAGATCGGATAGCTATCTGATTTATCAAAACGATTCCATTTACACCTGGTCACATAAATGTGTTTTTGCAAAACGGATATAAATCCGATCTTCAATTCCCGCATTATATGCGGATTTAATGTAAGTGCACGTCACGGAAAGCAACAGAAAGGAGCTGCATTTTATTGATCATCGGCTAATTTCAAAATCAGCAAAGACGGCGATAAGAGAGAGCGGCAACAGAACTGGTAAGATCATTTCGTTTCTTTACTTTTAATGAAGATGGTTAGTGTTAGATCGTCTGCGAACTTACTTTCACTTTGGTTTGCGACAGATTGCGCGCGCTGGCGCTGATAGGCGCTCAGCTCTCATCTGAGGTGATGCATGTTGCAGTAGTGTCGTCATATCTGACTAAAATAGCATGACATATGGCCTATAACACGCTTCTCACCGCGTTTATTTTATAGCATTTTGGGGAGTAGTAACATTTAAATATGTGGTTTCAAGAACCAGATGCATTTACGCTTGTCCAGTTTCGTCCAGTGGAATGTTACCTCTCATTTAGAGGTAACACTTTATAATAACTACGACGCTAATCATCATTAGTTAAGCATGAGTAAACAGTTAATTCCTTCATTAAATAATATACATTAATTAACTGTTTACTCATGCTTAACAAATGATTAATAGCGTTATTATAAAGTGTTACCCATTTAGGCTTTTAGTCGCTTATGAACTTTAATTAATTCACACAGTTGTGGTAACCAGAAGCTCAAGCATGTTTGCTTGGCGTACGGGAACCAATGAGGCACGTTTGAGCTTCAACAAGAACCAATTAAGTTCTTGTCGATTCATTGTCGTGTGTTATGCAGCATGTTTGAGCTTCGTTCCAGCACGGTTCGAGCTTCACGTTTGAACACGTTCTCACGCGTTCCAGCAGTTATGGTTGAAAGGTTAAAGTCTTGCTGCATTCATTCCATAACTACTGTCACTTGAAGGAGATGGAAACCTGTGACGTTATACTCGGAGCGGATCATGACTCAAATTTATGCAACAACGGTATCAATGCCAAAATAAATCTGCAGCAGTCAGTTGGTACTGGTCAGAGCTCCTTAAAGGGGACATATCATGCAAAATCCACTTTTTTAGCCCTTAAATGCATTTTGTTGTCGATTTGGAGTGTTTATAAGTACAGAAAAGATGAAATTATTCTCTTCAGGTGCTTCGTTTATATCTTTATATTCTGTTTTGGTCATATTTTTCAACCTGTTCAGATTTTTATGTTGTCTATGACGTTTTTGAGCAAGTACAGTCACCGTATTTGCAGCGGAACTGACAAATAAGGACATTGACTACCGGTCCAACACTACGAGCAATCCGCCATTATTATTTCTCGCTACGAATTTTTGTAGTCCAAGCTCAATGATGCAGAAGTAACGAGAGGGCTGGTCAAAATGTTCGGTTGTTGGATGTAGTGACCTGAAGCACTTCAAGGATCCCCACTTCAACAACCTCAGCCAGTATACAGAAGGGTTTGCCGATCGACTTCTATCATTTAGCTGCTGTGTTTCCTGATGCTTTCTAAACGTAAGTTATCATTTTATTATCAATACAGATTTTTAGTGGTAAGATCAGACCGCAG
Source organism: Hybognathus amarus (assembly GCA_030378365.1). Taxonomy (NCBI): domain Eukaryota; kingdom Metazoa; phylum Chordata; class Actinopteri; order Cypriniformes; family Leuciscidae; genus Hybognathus; species Hybognathus amarus. Next base: position 16,950 of record JAQIUQ010006114.1, read on the forward strand.
TCATTTATCTTGTCAGTGTGCTTGTTTTAACAAGAGAAATAGTCGACTTTCACTAATAACACAGCATAGTTAACTTAACCTTACATACCTGCCTCCATATGAAGACGGTTCGTCATCGTCATCTTTTTAAAATCGCTCGCTCTGGCTCGAATATGTAAGGCTTGGTGGACAAGTCTTCCGTTGTTGACATTTTGTTAACGTGTGAATAAAAATGTTCTTTGAAGCTATAGTAATCGTATCTCTTATCAAACTACAATAATGGCCAAACGCGGAGAGTTGAGCTGACCGTGAACTCAGGGACCTGGAGAGCAGGCGGAGTCAGACGGTATGCCTTTTTATTTAAAGGGGCCTGCATTGAAACGACTTGCTCACAGAAGCACATCAGAAAAAGGGTAGAAAAGGGGCCTGTGGAGCTATAATAATGAGGAATTCAGACCCAAGCATTGCAGTTATGCTTTATATAGACCACAAATGTATGATTTATAAGTACAAATGAATTATTTAAAAGCATGATATGTACCCTTTAAGTTGTTTATGTTCATTATTTTTGTAATGTGTGCTTTGAGACATGAAGTTTAACGCCGTCTCTCATCACACTTTGCAGACTCTGCTGTGGCTGTGTGTGTTCATGTGTTTTCAATGAGGCGTTGCTTTGTAGATGCTCTGAAGGGAGGTCGGGATCTTATGCTTTCAAAGCTAGCTCACTATTGCTAGCCTCTCTGAAAATTGCCTCCCCTTCCTTTAATTTGACGTTGTCTACAAAGTGCACTTTTTAAAAGTGTGCTTAAGGAAAGTGTACTCTCTTTCAGTGACCTTTTATTTCAATAACATTACATTATCTGCAAGTAGTTTGTTTAAGCTACACTGTGTAACTTTTAGTTTATTCTTAGCTAAAAACACTTAGTTCTTTCAAAAATAGTGCTCATTAATGTATATTTACTTAGTTCAATTAATAAAGTATTCTTGTGAGTGTAATATGCCATTGAAAATACATACGGGTAAGGGGTTCTAATGTCGGTTGCCATGTTGCCCCTCCATCTTGAAAGTACATTAGCCAAAGACAGACATACCCGTTAATTCAAGCTTCACCTTTTGCGTTTACGTTTGAGTTAACACTCATGGACGAGGTCTGAACTGGAAGCCATGTTCATCTTGGACTACATTGTCCACCGTAGGAGTTAACACTAGAAATTGAGAATTGAGAGGAACAGAAACTAATATTCACTGGATGGTCTTATACCTTTTCACCGCTAGATGGGGTAAAAATCACACAGTGTAGCTTTAATATATATATATATATATATATATATATATATATATATATATATATATATATATTTATGATTTAAAGTACACCGCAACTGCACATTCAATACAATACAGTACAACTCTTTTCACAATTATAAACCGGATAATGTGAATTAAAAGGAGTTTTAGAATATAATTTGCGTGAGTGACATTCACAAACCAACAAATCCTAATTACAGCCTAGAGGAGCAGACCAAGTATCTAAAAAGACTCTCAATGTTAGCTGAAATACCACGCTAATTAATAGGTCTAGACATGATCTATATAAAACCTGCCATGGTTAACAAATATTTACCTTTGGGGAGAAGGGGAGAGAGAGGGGTATTCGTCATCTTTCACTTGTGGCTTCCTCTCTTTTGTTCTTGTTTGGCGATTCAGTCAAGTGTGCAGCAAAGGCTCTCTCTGTGCAAACACTTTCCCTTGAATTCCTGTCTGCACAGTCATCTACCGTCTCCTCTCATTTGTGTGTTCCTCTAGAGGAAATACTCTTCAAGATGTTCGTCCCTATAGATGTGAAAATCAGACAATGTGAAAAACAACAAGGTGTCCTCTGAGAACAGAGCTCCGAAATCTATCCAGCCGGCAGTAATCTATTAGATATGTTTCCCCCTACCAGTTGTAAACACTGTTGAATATTCAAGCTTTGTATGGAGGGAGTCAAGTTAGAAAAATACATTTATAAGAAACTTCAGGATGACTTTTATCTGGCCTTTCAAAATGACTTTGTGGTTTGACTATGAAAACCAAATCCTATTTATTACGCTCATAAGAGAAGGCCAGCGCGATTTATGATGCAATCTGTCATTTGTGCCATCATATTGTATTTTACAACATACTCTTAAAAATAAATGTTCTTTATTGGCATCTGTGATTCAATGGACTATGTCATATTTTTGGATCAAAATATCCCAAAACCACTACTAGAACAATGTTAGATATTTTGTTGTGTACTTACATTATCCCAAATTTGTCTAAAAATGTTTAAATCCAGAGAAATTAGCAGTTTAAACCAGGACACGGCCCATGGGTTGCCTATCAATGACATCATACTCGCGTTACCCACAATTTATTTTGTAGGAACCATGGAAACACCAAAGACTTTGATTTATTATGTATTTTATTAGACAGGTGAGCAACTGTTTGGATACATTAATTGTCAGAAAATGTATTATTGTTATACAGCTCAACACAGTTACAGCTTTTGTAACGTTAATTATTTAATACATTACCGGTCATCTATGAATATGTTTTCTGTCTGAGTCCCATCATATTCTTCACTATCATACACTCACCCAAAGGATTATTAGGAACACCTGTTTGCTTTCTCATCAATGCAATTATCTTATCGACCAATCACACGGCAGTTGCTTCAATGCATTTAGGGGTGTGGTCCTGGTCAAGACAATCTCCTGAACTCCAAACTGAATGTCAGAATGGGATAGAAAGGTGATTTAAAGTGTATATGTCAGGTTAAATTTGTAAGTATGATTAACACAAAATAGTTAGGGAAAAACACGTTTGTCAAGTTGATGTATTGTTTTGTATGTTTTTCGATACCTAAAGGCAGAATATAAGATGAAAAAGTTAGTTATTTTCAGGACTGACTTAAAACTGCCCCTCCCCCCAAACGAATCGCGTGATGTCATAAGAGGGACGTCTCCCTACAGTAGGTCGCTGAGAAAGTGATCAGTGAGCTGTGTGAGTAATTGTAAGAATGATAGAGCGAGAGAATTATTTGATTAGGACATTTATTTAGTTATTTAGTTAGTTATTTAAGTTAGGTAGTTAGTAAGGTATACGCAGGAAACAGGTTTGCCAACCGCAATTAAACCCTGAAGAAGAAGAAAGAAGAAGAAGAAAGGTATATGCTGGCGTATTATCACGATGGTGAATTACTGCATTTGTGCTGGGTGCAAAACACGTTAAACCGGTCACAGAGTCCACTTCACTCTCAGAATATCAGCACAGCAGTGAACTCGTCTCCGATCGGCACGCAGGGACAAAAATAAATAAATTAAACGCACTTTGGCCAACCTGACTGTGGCGAGGGGGCGTGATTTTGCAAAGTCTGTAGCGGGAGAGAAAGGACGGAGCCGCGGGTGCAGAAGATGAACACCTGTGTCTGATTGCAGTATTTTCCCGTGGAGAGACCGTATATAACCGGCGGGAATGAGAGAGCGAGAGAGAGTTGTACTGGGACTTCGCACGCGGCTACTGCAACCGAGACTGAGAAGCAAGTGTTGGATCGCGTGTTTTGTTTATGGTGGCGAATGCGCTACGGTGCGCCTCGTTTCTTTTTTTTTTGTTTTTCTGAATAAACGCGAGTCCCAGTCACGCCGACCCTGTCTTCTTCTTTCCACACACACTGAACCTCTTCACACTGACCTGAATCATAGGCTACCGCGCATCTCTACCCGCGTATCTAACAGTAGTTCCGCATTAATTAATTTGCACGTGAGTTTTATTTATTTCAACCCTATTCTCCATTTATATTCATGCACCGAACCGTGCCGCCCATACGTTTCGGTTCAATATGAATACATGTACCGTTCCACCTCTAAGTTATGCCTATACTTACCAAGACACCTGACCAACTCCCCACTCTGGTTCTCTTCACACCAGATATTTATGTTTCTTCGATAGAAATTATTTAAATTTCTGTTTGGTTCCTCATCTGTCTCACACCTGGGAGGCTCAAAATTGTAAGGCTGTGGGTCCTCATAGGTTTGAAGGGGATTCTGGATCTCCTCAGACTCAAAACTCTCCATACTTGAATAGAACTTTTTTGTCACGTCTCACTCTTCTGACGTCACAGCCAGCTCCACTGTGTTTTCAAAATATGATCTTGACAGAAATGGCTATAAAGCTTAATGTAGGGCAATTACAGTAATAATTTTAATGATAATTACATTTTCACTCAGACATCTAAACCTTTTTTAATATATCCCAAACATTTTTTTTAACCTGACATACACACTTTAAGCAATTTTGAGAGTGGCATTGTTGTTAGTGCCAGATGGGCTGGTCTGAGTATTTCACAATCTGCTCCGTTACTGGGATTTTCATGCACAACCATTTCTAGGGTTTACAAAGAATGGTGTGAAAAGGGAAAAACATCCAGTATGTGGCAGTCCTGTGGGCGAAAATGCCTTGTTGATGCTAGAGGTCAGAGGAGAATGGGCCTACTGATTCAAGCTTATAGAAGAGCAACTTTGAAATAACCACTCGTTACAACTGAGGTATGCAGCAAAGCATTTGTGAAGCCACAATACGCTCAGCCTTGAGGCGGATGGCCTACAACAGCAGAAGACCCCACCGGGTACTGCTCATCTCCACAAAAAAAAATAGGAAAAAGAGGCTACAATTTGCAAGAGCTCACCAAAATTTGGACAGTTGAAGACTGGAAAAATGTTGCCTGGTCTGATGAGTCTCGATTCCTGTTGAGACATTTAGATGGTAGATTTAGAAATTGTTGAGACATTCAGATCGTAGAGCCATCTTGCCTTGTCACCACTGTGCAGGCTGGTGGTGGTGTAATGGTGTGGGGGATGTTTGCTTGGCACACTTTAGGCTCCTTAGTGCTAATTGGGCATCGTTTAAATGCCACGGCCTACTTGAGCATTGTTTCTGACCATGTCCATCCCTTTATGGCCACCATGTACCCATTCTCTGATGGCTACTTCCAGCAGGATAATGCACCATGTCACGAAGCTCGAATCATTTCAAACTGGTTGCTTGAACATGACAATGAGTTCACTGGACTAAAATGGCCCCCACAGTCACCAGATCTCAACCCAATAGACTCTATTGAATAGAGCATCCCACTAATCTCCATCAACTGCAAGATGCTATTCTATCAATATGGGCCAACATTTCTAAAGAATGCTTTCAGCACCTTGAGGCTTTAAGTGAGTTTAAGTTCTTTATAATGGAAAAAAGATTATTTTAGGCCATTCAAATGTTCTTCAGAAATTTTTACTAAAGTTATTTTAGGGACCTTAAATAGTCCTTCTATGAAATAACTTTTGAAAACTATTTTTAAAAGTGCAGTGTTAAACATCTGTAGTACTTTAAATTTAAAGCTGTACAATCGCTTTGGAGTCCAATTTTGAGCCAAAAATGACATTTTATTGAGTAGCCAGTGCATTTTGCAACATTTCGCCTGTTGTGTTCAACAAATGAAAGAAAGTCAGATGGGTTTGGAATGACATGAGGGTGGAAATGATCACATAATCTTCATTGAGTGAACTCTCCCTTTAATAATAAGTGCATTTTCTGATGACAATTATACTGTAAAACATCATGTATGACATCCCACATACATTTAAAACTCTTAATGTGAAGAGTCTTTGAGTGTGGCACAATGGCAACTGCAATTATGCAACACAGTACTGTGCTTCTTTGATATAAAACCTGATTGAGACATCAGAGCTGCTGCTGTGCACTTTTGCAGACTGTAAAGTAGATTCTCCTTGTGAGTTTCAAAGTCATTTGCTTAAAGCATTATTCTGCCTGACAAAATCCTGCTGCACCTGTACTTTGTGGCAGATCCACCGGCGAGATGCTAAATAATAAAAAGGAGAACCGTAAAGAACTTTTTCCCAACAAATAATGCAAAAGTTCAAATAAACCATGGGCATGTTAGGTTAAATTGATTTCCTTCACATTCTTGTTTTTTCAAAGAGTGGGCTGGAATTGCTTGTCATGAGTTGCATGTTGCAACAAAAGGTGGTTCAGCCAATACCATAGGAGGCATGTTTTATATATGGAAAATGTTTATTTCAGATTTACTCCCCTTTATGGCACACTGAAAACACCAGAGTCATGAATAATGTGCATCTTATTTTCTACTTCAATAAAACTGTATCCATTGCATTTATGTAAATTTTGCTGCATGGATATCGCTTATTAAACACTGACACGCAGGGTAATATTTCTGAGCATGAAAACAAAACAGAAGTCAAAGACAGTACTAGAATTTTTTGTGATCAGCAACAAACAACCAAAAGTAAACATTAATTTTTCATGGCAAGCACACACACATTGATAATTCTATGTGTTTTAGGCTCCATCTGTTCAGGGTAGAGATGCGCAAGTAGGCTGGACTTTGTCATTTACCATCTGACTAAATCCATTCATTAGATATGATAGGGAAAACAGAAATATGACACATTAATAGGGCAAAATGTCCCTCTGTTCCTACTCATAAGTATCTATATTTCATCCCTATCAAAACAAAAAAACTGATCTAATGATGTCAGAGGTTCTCATTTCTCAGCACAATAAAGTCACTGACCGTTCACTTGATTCTTAATACATAAAAGCTTTGTGTAGTTGTATTAATAAACACTGCATTTTTTACAGCAAAGCTGATAGCGCATGCAATATATAAGCAGAATACTTTTGCATTAACCCAGAAGGACAAGTGTAGTTCAAGCATTCGTGGACCTCTAACAGAAAAGCATAGCTTTAGCAAGGTCATGGGTTTGATTCCCAGGGATTACATGAATTGATGAAATGCATACTGTGCCTTGAATGCATTAATACAGTGTAGTTGCTTTGGATAAAAGCATCTGCTAAATATGTAATTGTAGTTGGTTATGCCACTAATGTGCAGTACAAGAACATAGTCAAAAGAAGACCCTATTTATTTATTTACCACACGTAGTGGACTGTTCAGTTAAGACATAAAGATTATGGGCTGAAATGCAGCATGCAGCTTTGATATACTCCCTCTATTTGGCTTGGAAGCCAATAAATAAATAAATAAATCGCCAAATGTCACTGACAGCCTCTTTGTAGTAAAGATAAAATATACATTTAAATGTCATCTGACAATGTTGGCATGTTCAAAGAATATTAAAAAATATATTGGCTGAAGAGATTTTCTTAATGGGGAGTATGACAAAGAGCAGTGAATATTGGGAAAGAAAGAAATGTTTCAAATCATAGGTCCCTGCTGCTTGATTAAAAGTGACATATGCTGAAGTATTAGGGCTAATTCAGGCCATCCATATTATTAATATTTGTACCCTTGTGTACCTTCAACCAAATGTCCCAGAAACAACGGTCCCCTCACAGTCATTATAAACAAATATAAGTAAAATCACCTTCAGCTACCACCCATGTGACTTTGTTGCCCTTTACATGATCAGACAAAGCCAGGATTACAATTTGGGCCATTAATAATTAAGCCCTTGCTTTTTAGATAAGTGGAAAATAAAAATGCCCCCTGCAGCTGGCCTGTAGAAATGTCTCCAATTTTTTTTTCATTTAGAAGCCATCAATAATTTTAGATGTGTCTGCAAACCAAGAACTGAATATTTTATAGAGGACTTGTAAAATTCTGCCAAAACTTAGTCAATTAGGTAACCCTAGATCTATGGTTTCAGAATACTGATATTTGCAGATTTGGTTCGGGCACCAGACAAATAATTGGCATAATCCTTTACAAACTCATACTTTCATGTTTTCGTTTTCAGCCTTCAGCTCAATGGTTTGATTGGTTTATTTATTTTTAATTTTTATGTTTTTGTGCTAATTTGGTGAGAACATCCACTGTAAACAACCAGATGACACTACTGGGATTTATTTCTGTGTGGTTATTTATCAGAAAGTGCATGTGTGTCAAATATCTATTCCCTTCATTAGTTTAGCTCTTTAAAATCCACTGTTGTGCTTTGTTCTTTGCTTGGTTTTCACTGTTTTTGATCCGTGATAAGTCTAAAGGCACTGTCTTATGTCATTATATATAAATAGCATTCACGATGCATGAAGCACTGCTTACACAGAGGTCACTTCCAAACCAAGCAGTTTTATATTGGTAAAAGCTGCAAATTATGGCATTCAAAATTCCACAAACCCATGTGAAATCCCGTGTGAATTTTTATTTTATTTTTTTTGCCTTAAGTCCCGGAACACACCAAGCCGACGGTCAGCCGTACTGGCAGTTTTTGTGCGTCCGCCGACTGTAAGTTTCCTCGTACATTCCTCATACGTGTCCTTGTACGTTTCCCTAAGTTAAATCATGCATATTTTATGAGTTAACCTTTATTTTATGAATTCGTACGTATGACCTACCACTGACCGCGCCCTAAACATACCCATCATTGGGATTCAGAACAAAAATCGTACGAATTAACACACGGGAGTTTGTACAAGTGAGTTTAAACAAATTGGTTGTGAGATAGCATTGGTTTTTATAAGTAATGTATCAGAAGTGGGTACATTTTAAATTGATGCTACCACAAGTATCGACTGCCACACAACAGTGGTAACCAATTAAAATATGGTCCCATTTGTCTTTCCCAGCAGAACTTCAGGAATCAATCGCCATAAGTCTAACCTAACACTTGTAAGTTCCAGAGTTTATGATTGCATCACTGGGGAATTCGTCATTGTTGTTTCCTGTTTTCTCAGGGGGGTTGATTAATCAGGACCAGTTTAGGAAACCCAGGTACTTCACCTTCCATTAATCTCAAGTGGAATTTTCTCAGGTCAGTCCAGATTACTTCAAGGACCATGATGTGCGGCAGATGGTCTTCCCCTGTTCTCCAACTTGATGAGCTCACCACACAGTAGAGTAAGAGGAACAGGCTGCCATGTGGTGTTCTCTTCCACATTGGGTGCCTTCCTGCCCAAGTCCAACAGCTGGTCAAACCCTGGACTGTCCCACTCGGAAGTCAGTGGGGTACACTGTAGCTGCTTCCCAAGGCACCTGGCTGAGACGGATTCTGGCACACGTCTCATGTGCAATGTATACACATCAAGCAAAGTCCCAGTCTGCCCCTACCTGGTGCCAAGCAAAAGAGGATAGAGGGTTGGGACAGATTGCAAAACACTCCCATACACCTCAGGCTCCCCTGAGAAAAACAAGGAACTGTCCAAGAAAGGGTGATGGTGGAAGTGCATAAAGGGCCACTGAGTACCTCCTCTACTCAACTACACTCTCAGCGGAAAAAAGGTATTGAAGCGGTCACTGAGGTAGTACCCGTTTGTATACTATAAACACTTTAGGTTCTAACATGTACATTTAACCCTCATACTTCCCTCACATTTTATAACACATCTTTCCCTCACGGTTCAAAATGACTTGAAGCCATAAAACTGTTTTGTTTTATTTTATTTTGATAATGTTTTTTGTATTTTGTAATGCAATTTTTGAAGATTTTTTTTCCTTTAAATTACTACAGGTGGTCAATAAATAATAAAATAGTAATTCAAGCACATTCCTCACATTCTTTCAAGTTCAATTCAAAATAACTTAATTTATAACTTAAATAAATGAGTGCATAACCCTTTTAATTCAGCTCAAAATATCTTACATTAGATGTTCTTCACAACCTCTTATAACAAGACAGTTTGGCATTTTTAGCTTTTTCCATGTATACTGAAGCATTGCTCACATTCCATTTATTCTTAAGGGTCAAATTGACCTGTGAGGGAAGGATTACTTTAAAAAGATAATATATTAATTTTGGGTTAAAAATTACCTGATGGAAGGATGAACGTTTTAATATACTCAGTACATCTTGAAATGGTGTCGCCCCAGTGACCGCTTTAGTATATTTCTTTTCAGACAGTGTAGCCGAGAAAAGAGGTACTCAATGGTCCTTTATACAATTTTTTTGGGGGGCTGTTCTTTGTTTTGTTTGCCTCAGTGGAACCCATCCTCCCTTGTTTTGGCACCAGTCAGGAGGCAGACATCACATGGTGTGTGTGTGTGAATGGAGACACTAGATTTGTGTAAGAAATGCCAGAATCCATCTGGCACAATGGGAACAAAATCTACAGACTTTGGGTTGTTAATGGTGAAGTCATCTTCTGTATTCTCTCAACCTCAACTTGTCTGAGCTTTGTCCGTAAGTTGTGAAATGGTGAGGGTCAAGGATTGGCATCAGTTGGTCAACTTTCTCGATCAGCTGCTGAGTTTCTATTGGGTAGAAGGCCTCTGTCTGCGAGCGTCAAATTCTACACGTATTTCTGGCCAGCTCTTGTCATTGTAGTGTGCACAATGCATCAGACTGGATGGGTCCACACTTTGAGTCCACAAATTCTAGACCTGTGTAGCATTATAGTTAGTTGCCAACCAGCCTGCAACCTTGTGCCTTCTCCTGGTTCCTTTTTCTTAAGAAAGAACTACAGAAACATTTTATGAACTGCTTGTCCAACAAAAGACATTTAATAAGATGTTTTTTCTTGTGTGTTTCGATCCAACATTTTGAGTTATCTGCAAGAAGCCAGTAGAGGTTTATTGCTTGTGTGTTTCGCCCAACATTTGAGCTTCTGCAAGAACCAGTGAGGTTTATTCTTGTGTGTTTCGCCCCAACATTTGAGCTTCTGCAAGAACCAATGAGATTTATTCTTGTGTGTTCGCCCAACATTTGAGCTTCTGCAAGAACCAATGAGATTTATTCTTGTGTGTTTTCGCCCAACATTTGAGCTTCTGCAAGAACCAATGAGATTTATTGTTGTGTGTTTTGCCCAACATTTGAGCTTTTGCAAGAACCAATGAGATTTATTCTTGTGTGTTTCGCCCAACATTTGAGCTTCTGCAAGAACCAATGAGATTTATTCTTGTGTGTTTCGCCCCAACATTTGAGCTTCTGCAAGAACCAATGAGATTTATTCTTGTGTGTTTCGCCCAACATTTGAGCTTCTGCAAGAACCAATGAGATTTACTCTTGTGTTTTCGCCCAACATTTGAGCTTCTGCAAGAACCAATGAGATTTATTCTTGTGTGTTTCGCCCAACATTTGAGCTTCTGCAAGAACCAATGAGATTTATTCTTGTGTGTTTCGCCCAACATTTGAGCTTCTGCAAGAACCAATGAGATTTATTCTTGTGTGTTTCGCCCAACATTTGAGCTTCTGCAAGAACCAATGAGATTTATTCTTGTGTGTTTCGCCCAACATTTGAGCTTCTGCAAGAACCAATGAGATTTATTCTTGTGTGTTTCGCCCAACATTTGAGCTTCTGCAAGAACCAATGAGATTTATTCTTGTGTGTTTCGCCCAACATTTGAGCTTCTGCAAGAACCAATGAGATTTATTCTTGTGTGTTTCGCCCAACATTTGAGCTTCTGCAAGAACCAATGAGATTTATTCTTGTGTGTTTCGCCCAACATTTGAGCTTCTGCAAGAACCAATGAGGTTTATTCTTGTGTGTTTCGCCCAACATTTGAACTTCTGCAAGAACCAATGAGATTTATTCTTGTGTGTTTTGCCCAACATTTGAGCTTCTGCAAGAACCAATGAGGTTTATTCTTGTGTGTTTCGCCCAACATTTGAGCTTCTGCAAGAACCAATGAGATTTATTCTTGTGTGTTTCGCCCAACATTTGAGCTTCTGCAAGAACCAATGAGATTTATTCTTGTGTGTTTCACCCAACATTTGAGCTTCTGCAAGAACCAATGAGATTTATTCTTGTGTGTTTCGCCCAATATTTGAGCTTCTGCAAGAACCAATGAGATTTATTGTTGTGTGTTTTGCCCAATATTTGAGCTTCTGCAAGAACCAATGAGATTTATTCTTGTGTGTTTCGCCCAACATTTGAGCTTCTGCAAGAACCAATGAGATTTATTCTTGTGTGTTTTCGCCCAACATTTGAGCTTCTGCAAGAACCAATGAGATTTATTGTTCGTGTGTTTTGCCCAATATTTGAGCTTTTGCAAGAACCAATGAGATTTATTCTTGTGTGTTCGCCCAACATTTGAGCTTCTGCAGAGAACCAATGAGATTTATTCTTGTGTGTTTTCGCCCAACATTTGAGCTTCTGCAAGAACCAATGAGATTTATTCTTGTGTGTTTCGCCCAACATTTGAGCTTCTGCAAGAACCAATGAGATTTATTCTTGTGTGTTTCGCCCAACATTTGAGCTTCTGCAAGAACCAATGAGATTTATTCTTTGTGTTTCGCCCAACATGTGAGCTTCTGCAAGAACCAATGAGATTTATTCTTGTGTGTTTCGCCCCACATTTGAGCTTCTGCAACAACCAATGAGATTTATTGTTGTGTGTTTCACCCAACATTTCAGATTCTGCAAGAACCAATGAGATTTATTCTTGTGTGTTTCGCCCAACATTTGAGCTTCTGCAACAACCAATGAGATTTAATTTTTGTGTGTTTTCGCCCAACATTTGAGCTTCTGCAAGAACCAATGAGATTTATTCTTGTGTTTCTCACAACATTTGAGCTTCTGCAAGAGACCAATGAGATTTATTCTTATGTGTTTCGCCCAACATTTGAGCTTTTGCAAGAACCAATGAGATTTATTCTTGTGTGTTTTAGACCAATATTTGAACTTCTGCAAGAACCAATGAGGTTCATTCTTGTGTGTTTCTGCCCAACATTTGAGCTTGTGCAAGGACCAATGAGATTTATTCTTGTGTGTTTCACCCAACATTTGAGCTTATGCAAGAACCAATGACATTTATTGTTGTGTGTTTGCCCAATATTTGAGCTTCTGCAAGAACCAATGAGATTTATTGTTGTGTGTTTCGCCCAATATTTGAGCTTTTGCAAGAACCAATGAGATTTATTCTTGTGTTTCGCCCAACATTTGAGCTTCTGCAAGAACCAATGAGATTTATTCTTGTGTGTTTCACCCAACATTTGAGCTTGTGCAAGAACCAATGAGGTTTATTCTTGTGTGTTTCGCCCAACATTTGAGCTTCTGCAAGAACCAGTGAGATTTATTCTTGTGTTTCGCCCAACATTTGAGCTTCTGCAAGAACCAATGAGGTTTATTCTTGTGTTTTGCCCAACATTTGAGCTTCTGCAAGAACCAATGAGATTTATTCTTGTGTGTTTCACCCAACATTTGAGCTTCTGCAAGTACCTATGAGATTTATTCTTGTGTGTTTCGCCCAACATTTGAGCTTCTGCAAGTACCTATGAGATTTATTCTTGTGTGTTTTCGCCCAACATTTGAGCTTCTGCAAGAACCAATGAGATTTATTCTTGTGTGTTTCACCCAACATTTGAGCTTCTGCAAGAACCAATGAGATTTATTCTTGTGTTTTCGCCCAACATTTGAGCTTCTGCAAGAACCAATGAGGTTTATTCTTGTGTGTTTCGCCCAACATTTGAGCTTCTGCAAGAACCAATGAGATTTATTCTTGTGTTTTGCCCAACATTTGAGCTTCTGCAAGAACCAATGAGATTTATTCTTGTGTGTTTCGCCCAACATTTGAGCTTCTGCAAGAACCAATGAGATTTATTCTTGTGTGTTTCGCCCAACATTTGAGCTTCTGCAAGAACCAATGAGATTTATTCTTGTGTGTTTCGCCCAACATTTGAGCTTCTGCAAGAACCAATGAGATTTATTCTTGTGTGTTTCGCCCAACATTTGAGCTTCTGCAAGAACCAATGAGATTTATTCTTGTGTGTTTCACCCAACATTTGAGCTTCTGCAAGAACCAATGAGATTTATTCTTGTGTGTTTCGCCCAACATTTGAGCTTCTGCAAGAACCAATGAGATTTATTCTTGTGTGTTTTCCCAACATTTGAGCTTCTGCAAGAACCAATGAGATTTATTCTTGTGTGTTTCGCCTAACATTTGAGCTTCTGCAAGAACCAATGAGATTTATTCTTGTGTGTTTTGCCCAACATTTGAGCTTCTGCAAGAACCAATGAGATTTATTCTTGTGTGTTTCGCCCAACATTTGAGCTTCTGCAAGAACCAATGAGATTTATTCTTGTGTGTTTTGCCCAACATTTGAGCTTCTGCAAGAACCAATGAGGTTTATTCTTGTGTGTTTCGCCCAACATTTGAGCTTCTGCAACAACCAATGAGATTTATTCTTGTGTGTTTCGCCCAACATTTGAGCTTCTGCAAGAACCAATGAGATTTATTCTTGTGTGTTTCGCCCAACATTTGAGCTTCTGCAACAACCAATGAGATTTATTGTTGTGTGTTTCACCCAACATTTGAGCTTCTGCAAGAACCAATGAGATTTATTCTTGTGTGTTTCGCCCAACATTTGAGCTTCTGCAACAACCAATGAGATTTAATTTTTGTGTGTTTCGCCCAACATTTGAGCTTCTGCAAGAACCAATGAGATTTTATTCTTGTGTGTTTCGCCTAACATTTGAGCTTCTGCAAGAACCAATGAGATTTATTGTTGTGTGTTTCGCTTAACATTTGAGCTTCTGCAAGAACCAATGAGATTTATTCTTGTGTGTTTTCGCCCAACATTTGAACATCTGCAAGAACCAATGAGATTTATTCTTGTGTGTTTCGCCCAACATTTGAGCTTGTGCAAGAACCAATGAGATTTATTCTTGTGTGTTTCGCCCAACATTTGAGTTTCTGGAAGAACCAATGAGATTTATTCTTGTGTGTTTCACCCAACATTTGAGCTTATGCAAGAACCAATGACATTTATTCTTGTGTTTTTCGCCAATATTTGAGCTTCTGCAAGAACCAATGAGATTTATTCTTGTGTGTTTTGCCCAATATTTGAGCTTCTGCAAGAACCAATGAGATTTATTCTTGTGTTTCGCCCAACATTTGAGCTTCTGCAAGAACCAATGAGATTTATTCTTGTGTGTTTTCGCCCAACATTTGAGCTTCTGCAAGAACCAATGAGATTTATTCTTGTGTGTTTCGCCCAACATTTGAGCTTCTGCAAGTACCAATGAGATTTATTCTTGTGTGTTTCGCCCAACATTTGAGCTTCTGCAAGAACCAATGAGATTTATTCTTGTGTGTTTCACCCAACATTTGAGCTTCTGCAAGAACCAATGAGATTTATTCTTGTGTGTTTCGCCCAACATTTGAGCTTCTGCAAGAACCAATGAGATTTATTCTTGTGTGTTTCGCCCAACATTTGAGCTTCTGCAAGAACCAATGAGGTTTATTCTTGTGTGTTTCGCCCAACATTTGAGCTTCTGCAAGAACCAATGAGATTTATTCTTGTGTTTTGCCCAACATTTGAGCTTCTGCAAGAACCAATGAGATTTATTCTTGTGTGTTTCGTCCAACATTTGAGCTTCTGCAAGAACCAATGAGATTATCTCTGTGTTTCGCCCAACATGTGAGCTTCTGCAAGAACCAATGAGGTTTATTCTTGTGTGTTTCGCCCCACATTTGAGCTTCTGCAACAACCAATGAGATTTATTGTTGTGTGTTTCACCCAACATTTGAGATTCTGCAAGAACCAATGAGATTTATTCTTGTGTGTTTCGCCCAACATTTGAGCTTCTGCAACAACCAATGAGTTTATTCTTGTGTGTTTCGCCCAACATTTGAGCTTCTGCAAGAACCAATGAGATTTATTCTTGTGTGTTTCGCCAACATTTCGAGCTTCTGCAAGAACCAATGAGATTTATTCTTATGTGTTTCGCCCAAGCATTTGAGCTTCTGCAAGAACCAATGAGATTTATTCTTGTGTGTTTCGACCAACATTTGAACTTCTGCAAGAACCAATGAGATTTATTCTTGTGTGTTTCGCCCAACATTTGAGCTTCTGCAAGAACCAATGAGATTTATTCTTGTGTGTTTCGCCCAACATTTGAGCTTATGCAAGAACCAATGACATTTATTGTTGTGTGTTTTGCCCAACATTTGAGCTTCTGCAAGACCCAATGAGATTTATTGTTGTGTGTTTTGCCCAGCATTTGAGCTTTTGCAAAACCAAATGAGTACTTCTTGTGTTTT
Source organism: Hybognathus amarus (assembly GCA_030378365.1). Classification (NCBI taxonomy): domain Eukaryota; kingdom Metazoa; phylum Chordata; class Actinopteri; order Cypriniformes; family Leuciscidae; genus Hybognathus; species Hybognathus amarus. The sequence continues at coordinate 32,920 of JAQIUQ010006114.1, forward strand.
GACCAACATTTGAGCTTCTGCCAGAGCCAATGAGTTTATTCTTGTGTGTTTCACCCAACATTTGAGCTTGTGCAAGAACCAATGAGGTTTATTCTTGTGTGTTCTCGCCCAACATTTGAGCTTCTGCAAGAACCAATGAGATTTATTCTTGTGTTTTCACCCAACATTTGAGCTTCTGCAAGAACCAATGAGGTTTATTCTTGTGTTTTGCCCAACATTTGAGCTTCTGCAAGAACCAATGAGATTTATTCTTGTGTGTTTCACCCAACATTTGAGCTTCTGCAAGTACCAATGGAGATTTATTCTTGTGTGTTTTCGCCCAACATTTGAGCTTCTGCAAGAACCAATGAGATTTATTCTTGTGTGTTTCGCCCAACATTTGAGCTTCTGCAAGAACCAATGAGATTTATTCTTGTGTGTTTCAGCCAACATTTGAGCTTCTGCAAGAACCAATGAGCATTTATTCTTGTGTGTTTCACCCAACATTTGAGCTTCTGCAAGAACCAATGAGGTTTATTCTTGTGTGTTTCGCCCAACATTTGAGCTTCTGCAAGAGCCAATGAGATTTATTCTTGTGTGTTTGCCCAAACATTTGAGCTTCTGCAAGAACCAATGAGATTTATTCTTGTGTGTTTCATCCAACATTTGAGCTTCTGCAAGAACCAATGAGATTTATTCTTGTGTGTTTCGCCCAACATTTGAGCTTCTGCAAGAACCAATGAGATTTATTCTTGTGTGTTTCGCCCAACATTTGAGCTTCTGCAAGAACCAATGAGATTTATTCTTGTGTGTTTTGCCCAACATTTGAGCTTCTGCAAGAACCAATGAGGTTTATTCTTGTGTATTTCGCCCAACATTTGAGCTTCTGCAAGAACCAATGAGATTTATTCTTGTGTGTTTTGCCTAACATTTGAGCTTCTGCAAGAACCAATGAGATTTATTCTTGTGTTTTTCCCAATATTTGAGCTTCTGCAAGAACCAATGAGATTTATTCTTGTGTGTTTCGCCTAACATTTGAGCTTCTGCAAGAACCAATAAGATTTATTCTTGTGTGTTTTTCCCAATATTTGAGCTTCTGCAAGAACCAATGAGATTTATTCTTGTGTTTTTCGCCAACATTTGAGCTTCTGCAAGAACCAATGAGATTTATTCTTGTGTGTTTTCCCAATATTTGAGCTTCTGCAAGAACCAATGAGATTTATTCTTGTGTGTTTCGCCCAACATTTGAGCTTCTGCAAGAACCAATGAGGTTTATTCTTGTGTGTTTCGCCCAACATTTGAGCTTCTCCAAGAACCAATGAGATTTATTCTTGTGTGTTTCGCCCAACATTTGAGCTTCTGCAACAACCAATGAGATTTATTGTTGTGTGTTTCACCCAACATTTCAGATTCTGCAAGAACCAATGAGATTTATTCTTGTGTGTTTCGCCCAACATTTGAGCTTCTGCAACAACCAATGAGATTTAATTTTTGTGTGTTTCGCCCAACATTTGAGCTTCTGCAAGAACCAATGAGATTTATTCTTGTGTTTTCGCCTAACATTTGAGCTTCTGCAAGAACCAATGAGATTTATTGTTGTGTGTTTCGCTTAACATTTGAGCTTCTGCAAGAACCAATGAGATTTATTCTTGTGTGTTTTCGCCCAACATTTGAACATCTGCAAGAACCAATGAGGTTTATTCTTGTGTGTTTCGCCCAACATTTGAGCTTGTGCAAGAACCAATGAGATTTATTCTTGTGTGTTTCGCCCAACATTTGAGTTTCTGGAAGAACCAATGAGATTTATTCTTGTGTGTTTCACCCAACATTTGAGCTTATGCAAGAACCAATGACATTTATTCTTGTGTTTTTGCCAATATTTGAGCTTCTGCAAGAACCAATGAGATTTATTGTTGTGTGTTTTGCCCAATATTTGAGCTTCTGCAAGAACCAATGAGATTTATTCTTGTGTTTCGCCCAACATTTGAGCTTCTGCAAGAACCAATGAGATTTATTCTTGTGTGTTTTCGCCCAACATTTGAGCTTCTGCAAGAACCAATGAGATTTATTCTTGTGTGTTTCGCCCAACATTTGAGCTTCTGCAAGTACCTATGAGATTTATTCTTGTGTGTTTCGCCAACATTTGAGCTTCTGCAAGAACCAATGAGATTTATTCTTGTGTGTTTCACCCAACATTTGAGCTTCTGCAAGAACCAATGAGATTTATTCTTGTGTGTTTCACCCAACATTTGAGCTTCTGCAAGAACCAATGAGGTTTATTCTTGTGTGTTTCGCCCAACATTTGAGCTTCTGCAAGAACCAATGAGGTTTATTCTTGTGTGTTTCGCCCAACATTTGAGCTTCTGCAAGAACCAATGAGATTTATTCTTGTGTTTTGCCCAACATTTGAGCTTCTGCAAGAACCAATGAGATTTATTCTTGTGTTTCGTCCCAACATTTGAGCTTCTGCAAGAACCAATGAGATTTATTCTTGTGTGTTTCGCCCAACATTTGAGCTTCTGCAAGAACCAATGAGATTTATTCTTGTGTGTTTCGCCCAACATTTGAGCTTCTGCAAGAACCAATGAGATTTATTCTTGTGTGTTTTCGCCCAACATTTGAGCTTCTGCAAGAACCAATGAGATTTATTCTTGTGTTTTTCCCAATATTTGAGCTTCTGCAAGAACCAATGAGATTTATTCTTGTGTGTTTCGCCTAACATTTGAGCTTCTGCAAGAACCAATAAGATTTATTCTTGTGTGTTTTTCCCAATATTTGAGCTTCTGCAAGAACCAATGAGATTTATTCTTGTGTTTTTCGCCAACATTTGAGCTTCTGCAAGAACCAATGAGATTTATTCTTGTGTGTTTTTCCCAATATTTGAGCTTCTGCAAGAACCAATGAGATTTATTCTTGTGTGTTTCGCCCAACATTTGAGCTTCTGCAAGAACCAGTGAGGTTTATTCTTGTGTGTTTCGCCCCACATTTGAGCTTCTCCAACAACCAATGAGATTTATTCTTGTGTGTTTCGCCCAACATTTGAGCTTCTGCAACAACCAATGAGATTTATTGTTGTGTGTTTCACCCAACATTTCAGATTCTGCAAGAACCAATGAGATTTATTATTGTGTGTTTTGCCCAACATTTGAGCTTCTGCAACAACCAATGAGATTTAATTTTTGTGTGTTTCGCCCAACATTTGAGCTTCTGCAAGAACCAATGAGATTTATTCTTGTGTTTCGCCTAACATTTGAGCTTCTGCAAGAACCAATGAGATTTATTGTTGTGTGTTTCGCTTAACATTTGAGCTTCTGCAAGAACCAATGAGATTTATTCTTGTGTGTTTTCGCCCAACATTTGAACATCTGCAAGAACCAATGAGCTTTATTCTTGTGTGTTTCGCCCAACATTTGAGCTTGTGCAAGAACCAATGAGATTTATTCTTGTGTGTTTCGCCCAAATATTTGAGTTTCTGGAAGAACCAATGAGATTTATCTTGTGTGTTTCACCCAACATTTGAGCTTATGCAAGAACCAATGACATTTATTCTTGTGTTTTTCGCCAATATTTGAGCTTCTGCAAGACCAATGAGATTTATTGTTGTGTGTTTTGCCCAATATTTCGAGCTTTTGCAAGAACCAATGAGATTTACTCTTGTGTTTTCGCCCAACATTTGAGCTTCTGCAAGAACCAATGAGATTCTTCTTGTGTGTTTTCGCCCACATTTGAGACTTATCCAAGAACCAATGAGATTTATTCTTGTGTGTTTGCCCAATATTTGAACTTCTGCAAGAACCAAATGAGATTTATTCTTGTGTGTTTCGCCCAACATTTGAGCTTCTGCAAGAACCAATGAGGTTTATTCTTGTGTGTTTCGCCCCACATTTGAGCTTCTGCAACAACCAATGAGATTTAGTTCTTGTGTGTTTCGCCCAACATTTAGATTCTGCAAGACCAATGAGATTTATTCTTGTGTGTTTCGCCCAACATTTAGAGCTTCTGCAACAACCAATGAGATTTATTGTTGTGTGTTTCACCCAACATTTCAGATTCTGCAAGAACCAATGAGATTTATTCTTGTGTGTTTCGCCCAACATTTGAGCTTCTGCAACAACCAATGAGATTTAATTTTTGTGTGTTTCGCCCAACATTTGAGCTTCTGCAAGAACCAATGAGATTTATTCTTGTGTTTTCGCCTAACATTTGAGCTTCTGCAAGAACCAATTAGGTTTATTCTTTGTGTTTCTCACAACATTTGAGCTTCTGCAAGAACCAATGAGATTTATTCTTATGTTTCGCCCAACATTTGAGCTTCTGCAAGAACCAATGAGATTTATTCTTGTGTGTTTCGCCCAACATTTGAACTTCTGCAGAGAGCCAATGAGGTTTCTCTTGTGTGTTTCGCCCAGACATTTGACTTATGCAAGAACCAATGAGATTTATTCTTGTGTGTTTCGCTCAACATTTGAGCTTATGCAAGACCAATGACATTGATTGTTGTGTGTTTTGCCCAATATTGAAGCTTCTGCAAGAACCAATGGATTTATTGTTGTGTGTTTGCCCAATATTTGAGCTTTTGCAAGAACCAATGAGATTTATTCTTGTGTTTCGCCCAACATTTGAGCTTCTGCAAGAACCAATGAGATTTATTCTTGTGTGTTTCACCCAACATTTAACTTGTGCAAGAACCAATGAGGTTTATTCTTGTGTGTTTCGCCCAACATTTGAGCTTCTGCAAGAACCAGTGAGATTTACTCTTGTGTTTTCGCCCAACATTTGAGCTTATCCAAGAACCAATGAGGTTTATTCTTGTGTGTTTTCGCCCAACATTTGAGCTTCTGCAAGAACCAATGAGATTTATTCTTGTGTGTTTCGCCCAACATTTGAGCTTCTGCAACGTACCTATGAGATTTATTCTTGTGTGTTTCGCCCAACATTTGAGCTTCTGCAAGTACCTATGAGATTTATTCTTGTGTGTTTCGCCCAACATTTGAGCTTCTGCAAGAACCAATGAGATTTATTCTTGTGTGTTTCACCCAACATTTTGAGCTTCTGCAAGAACCAATGAGATTTATTCTTGTGTTTCGCCCAACATTTGAGCTTCTGCAAGAACCAATGAGGTTTATTCTTGTGTGTTTCGCCCAACATTGAGCTCTGCAAGAACCAATGAGGTTTATTCTTGTGTGTTTCGCCCAACATTTGAGCTTCTGCAAGAACCAATGAGATTTATTCTTGTGTTTTGCCCAACATTTGAGCTTCTGCAAGAACCAATGAGATTTATTCTTGTGTTTCGTCCAACATTTGAGCTTCTGCAAGAACCAATGAGATTTATTCTTGTGTGTTTCGCCCAACATTTGAGCTTCTGCATGAACCAATGAGATTTATTCTTGTGTGTTTCGCCCAACATTTGAGCTTATGCAGGAACCAATGAGATTTATTCTTGTGTGTTTCGCCCAACATTTGAGCTTCTGCAAGAACCAATGAGGTTTATTCTTGTGTTTTCGCCCAACATTTGAGCTTATGCAAGAACCAATGAGATTTATTCTTGTGTGTTTTCGCCTAACATTTGAGCTTCTGCAAGAACCAATGAGATTTATTCTTGTGTGTTTTCGCCCAATATTTGAGCTTGTGCAAGAACCAATGAGATTTATTCTTGTGTGTTTTCGCCCAACATTTGAGCTTCTGCAAGAACCAATGAGATTTATTCTTGTGTGTTTCGCCCAACATTTGAGTTTCTGCAAGAACCAATGAGATTTATTCTTGTGAATATAGAACTGGCTCAGATTGGCCTAGGGAAACCGGACCACCTGAGAAAAAAATATATAAATATTGGATTTTATATTTGATTTTGGATAACAAGTATTTTTTATATCAATATTAAATAAAAATGTAAGATTTGAACCAAACTACAAATGTAAAGATTTGTCAATAATTTAGAGGTATTTTTTTTCATTCAGTCCAAAGCAACAACAAATGTATATGTATATGTATATTTGTTGTTACTTGGACTGAATAAAAAAAACTCTAAATATTTATATATATATATATATATATATATATATATATATATATATATATATATATATATATATATATATATATATATATATATATATATATACAGCATATATATATATGTGTGTGTGTATATATATATATATATATATATATACACAATATACAATATATATACAGCTATTATATATATGACAATACTATTGTGTTTGAGTTTTTCTTCTTCCAACTTGGTTCCAATAATCTAATGCACTATTTTGACAGTTTCACCAGACCTGGATTAGAGCCCAGAACTATTCGGTTCTGAGTGGAAATTGTGGCACCCCTCCAATGGAATATTGAGATGACAATCAGGGGAGCACAGGAGCAGGCAGGTCTAGATAATGGTTCTTCAAGCCACCATTTTGTTCCAAAGAATATATGCTTTGATGCAGTGACATTCATTGCCACTGAACATCCATGGATCATTATGGTCTTCTGTAGTTCTGGGATTGATCAATCTTCTGCCAGAAAGATTTCTGAGAGATTGTTCTTTTGGGGATTATATTATTCTTTTTCGGAGTTTGGGGCTGTTACACGACACTGCTTTCAACTAAAAATGTTAAACTTTTTATGCATTTTGGATGTTCGTTTACACGACAACAGCGTAAAAGACGGCAAAGTTTTGAAACCAGTCTCTGTGTAAACAACAAAAACGCAAATCTCTGAAGATAATGAAGTCATGCACATGCATATTACGTATTCAGTCTATAGTGTTTCATCGCCATCCAATGGCCTGGCTGCAGAAAACCGCAATTTCAGTCATTTTGTGGATCCGTGTGAATGGGGATCATTTTGACAATGGTGTCATCTGTACACGGAAAACAAAGTTTTCTTTTCTACTTTGTTTTTTAAGCATATCGTTGTCATGTAAACGTACCCTAAATCTCCAAACCCTATCCAAACACACCTAATCCATCAAATCAAAAAAATTCTATTTGAAAATTACAGGCATGTGTAAAAGCAGGACTGGAAATGGTATGTGGCTCTCTAGGAACAGAATGGAAAAGGCGTTTACTAGTCTGAAGAGAGCAAAAGATACTGACAACCAGAGATCTACTCCTTAGAGGTAAATAATGATAAGACCACTCAAGCAAATAATTTCAACTCGCTGAGCACCAGTGTGCACTGATGGGAATTAAACTCATCACTCAAGCCTTCTGTGAACTATACAGACCTAAAATAAGCAGGCTATGTTTTTTAGCACCTGATACTTCATGAATTTACTGGCTGGATATATGAATGCGATGGGAGTTCATCTCTATGTTGAGTTGTGTACAGCAACAAACTATAAATATAAAGTACTTGACTAGTTTAAAAAAAAATACCAAAAGCAGGGCTCCAGACTAACTTTTTTTAGTGGTTGAACTGGTGCTACCAACTTTCTCAGTTAGTCGCACCAGCATTTTTTTGCTACATGCCATGGGATTAATCAATGCATGCTGATGAATAGTGGTTTTAATGGACCAAAGCTAGCAAAGGCCCTCTCAGGTTGCAACCTGAATGGTTACACTTTATTTCAATAGTCACTTTAGACGTTCTACTAAATATAAGTAACTTTTCAACTACATGTCAAGTAACTGTCATTATTAGTATATTATAGTAGACTGTCAGTAGACAGTTATGGTTAGGTGTTAGGCTTTGGGTTCAGGAGAATAAGTTTATTTGTAGTCGCCAAGTTACTTGAATGTCTGTTGGGGGACCAACAATATAAAGTGTTAGCAGATATTAAGCTGACAGTCTACTAATACTCTAATGACATCTAGTTGACATGTAGTTAAAAAAGTTACTTAGCTATAGTTAGAAGAATGTCGAAATAAAGTGTTACCGCATAAATACCTGTAAAATATTAATTATCATTGCCAAATTTCAGGATTTTGGTGGATTTTGGACAATAATTTTAACCTGTAATTTTAAGCATTTTACATTTGAATTATATACACTCTATCTAGGCCTATTTATATTTGTATCATAATCGACTGTATCTATCTATCTATCTATCTATCTATCTATCTATCTATCTATCTATCTATCTATATCTATCTATCTATCTATCAGCATCATCTTTCTATCTTTTAAAAATCATTAAACATTCGAATGTATGCATTACATTTTAAAAGATTAGAGTATTATAATAAGTTAATACAGATTTTTCGTTATCAAAGTTTATAGATGTAACAAAAATCAGAAATATCACACTACTTACCTTCTGCATTTTATAATAATTTCCTTTTCCTCAGTCAAGGGATTACTCTCATCTAAGCCGAAACGTAGGAAGGGGCACGCTGTTTCATGAGACATTTTCATTTTTACATGCCTTAATTTGTAATTGGCACGTGTCTTGCAGAAACTCTCACCGTGTCATATGCAGACCAATTTGGTCGCAGTCTGGAACCCTGACCAAAGGTTTTGTTTTGTGCTAAAAATGCATGAATAAGCAAAGATTTAATGATTGATGACTTTCTTGTGGCACAAGCCAGTACTATTAAGGTTACAATCCTCAATTCTCAAAGCCATTTCAGAGAACAGCAGTTATGGAATCACAGCCATACATTTTGAGAAAAACAATTTGCAGATGACTTCTTCAGTCATGTTTCATCAAGTAACATGAATTGGTTTATTTGGCATTGATCTCCTGTCATAGATGGTGGTCTGCGCGGAATGGTCAGTTCTTCCATCCTGAACACAGCAACGGCTCGAGGTTGACAATCAAACAGTTTCATGAGCTTCACCCTTTGTCTACTTCAATAATATTTTAGAATTTGCTGCGCTTTATGCATAAGCTTTTAATGTGATAGCCATATTGCAAATAGTGTGACTGGCAAGAGGAAAACTCACACAACCACCCGAAAGCGGCCAGATGGTTAAAATAATTGTTCTTAAGAGCATTAACTTGCATACAAACAACGGCGCTTTCTAAAGACCTAATCAGGATTCAGAAATTATAGCAAAACTCAGCAGTCCTCATGTCTGCTGTTGTTATTGGATCTCAGCAAATTACGATAACCCATATGTTTCATACTGTGAAAGCAAGATTGAAATTCTCCTCCTCACATACCTGAATGAAACTTTACTTGACTGTCTCTCCAGTAACTTTGAAACATTAAGTGTTTCTGACAAGTTTTTCTCAAGTAAACATCTCAGCGAGCAGGTAAGCGGTGCATGTGGCATTCTCAGAGGTATTGTCATCATCACGGGCCTGTCTGCTTGGCTGATCTGTCAAAGTGATTGGTATGGGAACATTCATATAGTCACAAGGGCGACAGACCATATGTTAAATTCATCCACAAACACAGGTGCGCGTGATAATAATAACAATCCCTGCATGAGATCCTCTTAAACTTTATAAGCTTCCACTGGGGAGGTCATGAACTTGATAGACGAGAAACATTGAAGTTCCATCTTGTGAATTATTATAAAGGAAACAGATTTAACCAGGCTATGCTGGTATATTTTTCAGTTGATATGAAAAATTGTGTACATTTAGCAATATAGCGGGTGAATATGCAACGCATTCTCATCCCCAAGGCGCTATATTTTGACACTTTTGCAAAAGCATAAATATCCAACGCACATGGCACCCTTTAGCGCCAAATGAGACGGTTAAGTTTAGGTATGGGGAAGGGGTAGGGTTAGACCACTATGAGGCGCCTTCTGCCTGATTTATTTTACGTCTCATTTGGCGCTGAAAGGGTGTCATGTGCGTTGGATATTTGCGCTTTTGCAAAAGCGTTGTATATGGCGCTTTGGGATGAGAATGGGCTGGAATATGTATATGATGTATATTGCAATGTTATGATGAACTACATGCCTTTATCCACTGACGTTGTAAGTTGTTCAAAGCATTTCTAAGGATGCTGATTTTTAGAAAGTAGCTGCCTGGCTCTGAGATGACAAATGGGAACATGGTTTGTGTAACATTAGCAACAAATTATTAGCTGTTTGAGTCAAGCAATTGGCTAATCATATTAATTACCGTTATGTGTCGGACACTGTAAAAATCAGTTTGATGGTGGATCACCTGTGACAACTGGAGATTCAACTGTTGTAAAATAAATAAAAAAGAAAAAGAAAACTTTGCAGTGGCTAGAGAAGAAAGAAGACTGCAACCGGGCCCATGTGCGAAACCAAGGATAATATTGGAAGGGCATTAAATGTAGTCACACAATGCTGATGTTGTTAACATTAACAATTTGAGAACAAAGTAGAATTTGTACGGTTTGTTTCAGACTTGATATGATAATATTTTTAGATTTAATCAGCAAGATTTTTTTCTGCAATGCTTTTTTCCCTTAATTGGTCAGAAAAAAAGTGGATGTTACTTACTTGTTACTTGCACACTCTCCTCAAAACATTGTGTTCATCCACGCTGTGCCGGTGCCGATGCATAACCCACGTAAAGTTGATAATTCCGCGAATGACTGCAATTGCAGATTTCGAACAGAGATCTTTAAAGAGGAAAAACTACGAACTGCAGCTTTAAAGACACCTAATAGTATACATACAGTCGGCAACACGTCATGGTCGACGGCGTGGTCGACGTGGGGAAAGCAGCCACGACCATCGTATGTATTTGAATGACAAAAATGTCATATTGCGAGTCATTTGCACCTGCTGACCGGCAACGGTACATTGCAAAATGAACTGTAATGATGGCCCTTATTTAATTAAAAACTGGGTCAATGACCCAACCAAATGGCTGGAGGTGTCGTTTCCAGACTATTGTTATCTGGTTGAATCTCCAGGTAAGACAGCGGTAGCTACCGGTAACATTAGCCTATAACTCAATCAACTTGCGTATGAGTTACTATAAGTCCATAAAACCTTGTCACTTACCAATTGTACGTATGCTTCACTCCAAACTATTAATCATTTGACCTTTTGTAAAACGGTGATCAGTAGTAGTAGCTACGAAGTTGCAGAGGGACTTTGCTGCCAGTTAACGTTATCCGAATTCTCACAGACTGCAGTCTGATAACCTTCAGCTGATAACGCTAATGTGAATGAGACATCCCTTATGAAAAACAACTAAAGGAATCTTGTAGTATTTTAGGACAAAATATTATAGTAACGTTAATCCTATAGGAATACTATAGTATTTTGGGACATAGCCTAGAAGTAGAGGTATTAAAGAACATCACAGAAGTATTATACACTAGGCTACTATAGAATACTAATAATAGCCATAGGATTACTATAGTTCTTTTTCGTAAGGGATGTAACGTCAGACAAATCTGTCCCACTGTCTAATACGAGTTTAACACCCACTACTATACCACACAGGGATCTACTCACACAGTAATCTAATAAATTATGATTAATTTTGCCATTTTATCCTGCTATCCGGTTCTGTATGTATGTAAGAAAGGATGTAGAACTTCAATTTATAATTTGTTAGTTTATTGGTGGCACAGAAAACGACACAACAACTCTTCGGCATGATTGTCGTATGTATTTCAATGAGCGCCAAGGCAATGTTTTCCCCACGGGCTAAATTCACATCACGTGACGGGGCGTTCCCGGGGCGTTCCCAGACCAACCGACTGTATCGCCAGACTCCAGTTCGCGTTGAGACTTGGGTCTGGAAAGTTAAACCACATGTACATTTTCTCGTATTTGAGGCATGGTTTATGAATGCCCAGTGCCGTTTATTGGGTGCTAAGAATGTCTATCAAATGGTCCTGTAGCTCATAGCCAATCGTTTCAATTAGAAAAACACAAGTATTAAGTAGAGTTTAACATAGATGTTGAAGTTGTTATTTGCACTGGAAATTGTTAGCCCGTCTCATCCCAAAGCGCCATATACAACGCTTTTGCAAAAGCGTAAATATCCAGCGCACATGGCACCCTTTACGCGCCAAATGAGACGTAAAAATAAATCGGGCAGAAGGCGCCTCCTAGTGGTCTAACCCTACCCCTACCCCATACCTAAACTTAACCGTCTCATTTGACGCTAAAGGGTGCCATGTGTGTTGGATATTTACGCTTTTGCAAAAGTGTCAAAATATGGCGCCTTGGGGATAAGAATGCGTTGAAATAGTTTGCGCTTGTACTTCACAAGTTTAACATTTTTTAAATTACATTTAATGACTAAAGTCTCAACCAAATTAATCAGGTAATGTTACCTGCACAGCTGAAAGTTACAGCTGTGCACGTTGTTTACTGGGTAAGATGGGCCAAGCTGTTTTCAGTTTTGCACATCTGGAACCAGTTTTCTTTTCCCACTGGGTTTAAATTTCCATATTTAGGTGAATCATGTTTTTATTCAAACATCAAAATATACTGGTTTCATAATTGTGCATATTATGGTTAAGTGTATTATTATGACAAACTGAACCCATATGAGTGGGGGTAAGAATGTGATAAATGGGCCGCTCTCCTATGAATGACCTGCAGAGCGCTGCCATCTGTGGCATGTGCTAAACACACCTGTGTTTGCAGGATCTGGCAAAAAAGGACAGTAGTTTTCGTTTCATAGGCTACATATATTACAGTTAGATATTGTGTACATTATATGTTACAGGTTAAAAAAAGTTGGACACATTTAACTTATTTTGTGTGTGTGTGTGTGTGTTCTCATGATTTTAACTCTCTCCCATGCCATTGACGAGATTTCCGGCGATTTGTGTATTCACTGTCTAAGACGGTATGAGGGCGCTGTTGCGTATCTTCCGGAATAGTCCTTTCTGATCTGAAAAAGATCTGCAGAAACCAGAAAGAGTGGATATAAGTTGTTTATTCACAAGTAAGCTAATGTGATCATGAAACATTCAGACAGCAGGGTTGCCAACTCTCACGCATCTGGCGTAGACACTCACGCTTTCAGCATCAATCTCACACTCTCATAGCCTCGCGAAGACCATGCCTGATCTCGCGAGCTTTCGGTTTCAGCTCGCAGATCAGTCTGGATACTTTCCGTTAAAGAAAATTTGGGAGCAGTTCACCAAATGAACGTCCAATCAGCGTTGACTTTGAGGCGGGATGAGGTGTGACGCAATCAAGCGGAAGCAACGCGACTCTAGAAACATTTTCAGACAGCGGTAGTCCTAATTCTTTTAGCCGCTCGCTAATGCTTTTTTCTCTTGCATCCTTCTTGTGAAATATGGATCGGGCAGCTGAAATGGTGCCTTTTATTCGCAAATTGTAGTTACATAAACGGCAAATATCCTTTGCCGACATGTTGCTTATTAGCTGAGCTAACGAGCCTTTACCTGCAGCAGCAAGTTCAGTACGTCATGTGCTTCGTTGATCTGATTGGTTGATTTGGCCTGTCTATCACCAACATAGGCCAATCAGCTAACCAGTATTTTCGCCCCTTACCAAAACTACTTCAACGGAAGGTTTCCAGATGGATATGCGGAGCAAATCCATCTGGCAGAGTCAGGCTAACACTCTCACGCACACACAACAAATGTCACGCCAAAAATTTTCTCCCCTCTGTCCGTTAATTTTCTGTTGCTGACTAGACCACAGCGTATTTATAACAGGAGAGGAGTTTATTAAGGCCCCACAGATGTAAACTACAGCGTTCTCACGGCAGTATTCTCTAATCATTGATTCGCTGAAAACATTGCACCTGATTACGTCAGTTCCGTGTGAAAAGTTCAGAGAGATTTTCAAGAGCATCGAATGTAGAGAGCCGGACTGATGCACGTTTGAAAGTTTGGATGACAATCAAGATAAGCAGAAAATAAAATGGTGTGCCTTGTCACTAAGAAAGTACCCGTGCCGTGAGTACAGACTATAGTACAAACTATAGTCAGGAAACGTTGTCTGACGTGCGTTATGTAGCTAATTGCTCAATAAAAATAGGCTCATGGTTTAAATTACATTTTGGCAAATCGAGCAAGTGGCATTTTAAAATTTCACCAAATTATCAAAGGTTGTCCTGATTGTGTTGAGCCTGAAGTAACTTTTTCAGTTATTGGCCTAAACAAGACTGACCCCACAGACTGTCACTTGATGGCACACTGTGATGGGAAGTTTGAATCATTTTATTGAATCGACTGAATCGCTCGAATCTTTTTCGAGTCATTTCGATTCATTTTAAGGGATTTAAATGTTATATTTTTAACAGCCAAATTCCCCAAACACATCCACCTACGCAGTTTTTAACATATTCTGAATTTAAAAAAATCATTATGATGCAGTCAAAAATAATTTATAGGGAACATTATTACTTTACCTTCCGAGTCTTCGTTCATTTGTGACAGACGCAATGAACGGATAGTTCATGAATGGATCGAACCTTGCATCAGATACAAACCTCTTGCAGCGGCAGTGAAGCACTTTTTTCTTATTGTTTCGATGCTGTTGTTTTTACATGTTTGTTATTTAATCACCTCTAACCTTTTTTTTATAGTGCAATCATTAAATTAATTGTACATTTTGAAAAAAAGTTTCCAATCTCTCTCTCTCTCTCTCTACATATATATATATATATACATACATACATACATCTCACCAGCCACTTATTAGGTACACCTGTCCAACTGCTCTTTAACACTTAATTTCGAAGCAGCCAATCACATGGCGGCAACTCAGTGCATTTAGGCATGTAGACATGGTCAAGACAATCTCCTGCAGTTCAAACCGAGCATCAGTATGGGGAAGAAAGGTGATTTGAGTGACTTTGAACGTGGCATGATTGTTGGTGCCAGAAGGGCTGGTCTGAGTATTTCAGAAACTGCTAATCTACTGGGATTTTCACGCACAACCATCTCTAGGGTTTACAGAGAATGGTCCGAAAAAGAAAAAACATCCAGTGAGCGGCAGTTCTGTGGGCGGAAATGCCTTGTTGATGCCAGAGGTCAGAGGAGAATGGCCAGACTGGTTCGAGCTGATAGAAGGGCAACAGTGACTCAAATAACCACCCGTTACAACCAAGGTGGGCAGAAGAGCATCTCTGAACGCACAGTACGTTGAACTTTGAGGCAGATGGGCTACAGCAGCAGAAGACCACACCGGGTGCCACTCCTTTCAGCTAAGAACAGGAAACTGAGGCTACAATTTGCACAAGCTCATCGAAATTGGACAATAGAAGATTGGAAAAACGTTGCCTGGTCTGATGAGTCTCGATTTCTGCTGCGACATTCGGATGGTAGGGTCAGAATTTGGCGTCTACAACATGAAAGCATGGATCCATCCTGCCTTGTATGAACGGTTCAGGCTGGTGGTGGTGGTGTCATGGTGTGGGGAATATTTTCTTGGCACTCTTTGGGCCCCTTGGTACCAATTGAGCATCGTTGCAACGCCACAGCCTACCTGAGTATTGTTGCTGACCATGTCCATCCCTTTATGACCACAATGTACCCAACTTCTGATGGCTACTTTCAGCAGGATAATGCGCCATGTCATAAAGCTGGAATCATCTCAGACTGGTTTCTTGAACATGACAATGAGTTCGCTGTACTCAAATGGCCTCCACAGTCACCAGATCTCAATCCAATAGAGCATCTTTGGGATGTGGTGGAACGGGAGATTCACATCATGGATGTGCAGCCGACAAATCTGCGGCAACTGTGTGATGCCATCATGTCAATATGGACCAAACTCCCTGAGGAATGCTTCCAGCACCTTGTTGAATCTATGCCACGAAGAATTGAGGCAGTTCTGAAGGCAAAAGGAGTCCAACCCGTTACTAGCATGGGGTACCTAATAAAGTGGCCGGTGAGTATATATACTATATATGTCTCGCCATTAATTGCCCTAATGGAGGGACCAGTACAGGAGGCGGTCAACCTTGGAATATCTGCCGCTCAGCTGTGTCCCGAGAAAGAAAATGCGATAAAGAATTGTTGATACCAACTTCTGTTCGGCAGTCCCGAGGCCTGGATGAGCGCAAAGTGGCAAGACATGTTAGCCACGGAGTTAGTACCAACCTGCTATGCATCATCGTTGACGAAGTCCATTTAACTTATAAATGGTAAGTGGTATTTATTAATATCATACTGTCATTATGCCTGTAGACTCTACCTGTGGTTGTCACAGTGCCACTAAGTTGTGTTGCTTTTCAATATCAATATACAGCTACCGCTTTAGTAGCATAACTTTCAGCTGTGCACACGTACCCGATTAAAGTTGTTGACACTTTAGTCATTAAATTAATTTTATTTTTTTAACTTGTGAAGTACAAGCGCAAACAATTTCCAATGCAAATAACAACTTCAACATCTATGTTAAACTGTACTTAATACTTGTGTTTTTCTAATTGAAACGATTGGCTATGAGCTACGTACAGGAGCATTTGATAGACATTCTTAGCACCCAATAAACTGCGCCAGGCATTCGTAAACCACGCCTCGAATACAGGAAATTGTGCATGTGGTTCCCACACCCAAGTCTCAGCGGAATTGGGTATGGCGTAGCCGGGCTAGCAGATTCTGACTTTATATCTCGCAATTCTGACTTCATAACACGCAATTGCGACTTTATATCTCGCAATTCTGACTTTATATCTGACTTATATATCTGACTTTATATCTTGCAATTCTGACTTTATATCTCGCAATTCTGACTTTATATCTCGCAATTCTGACTTTATATAGTGCAATTACTGACTTTATATCTTGACTTTATATCTTGCAATTCTGACTTTATATCTACGCAATTCTGACTTTATATCTCGCAATTCTGACTTTATATCTGACTTCATATCTGACTTTATATCTCGCAACTCTGACTGTATATCTCGCAATTGCGACTTTATATCATGCAATTCTGACTTTATATCTGACTTTATATCTTACAATTCTGACTTTATATCATGCAATTCTGACTTATATCTGACTTTATATCTTACAATTCTGACTTTATATCACGCAATTCTGACTTTATATCTGACTTTATATCATGCAATTCTGACTTTATATCTTGCAATTCTGACTTTATATCACGCAATTCTGACTTTATATCTCGCAATTCTGACTTTATATCTCCCAATTGCGACTTTATATCATGCAATTCTGACTTTATATCTGACTTTATATCTTGCAATTCTGACTTTATATCACGCAATTCTGACTTTATATCACGCAATTCTGACTTTATATCTCGCAATTCTGACTTTATATCTGACTTTATATCTTGCAATTCTGACTTTATATCATGCAATTCTGACTTTAT
This sequence comes from Hybognathus amarus, assembly GCA_030378365.1. NCBI lineage: Eukaryota > Metazoa > Chordata > Actinopteri > Cypriniformes > Leuciscidae > Hybognathus > Hybognathus amarus. The sequence continues at coordinate 50,077 of JAQIUQ010006114.1, forward strand.
ATCTCGCAATTCTGACTTTATATCTCGCAATTGCTGACTTTATATCATGCAATTCTGACTTTATATCTTACAATTCTGACTTTATATCTTACAATTCTGACTTTATATCATGCAATTCTGACTTTATATCTGACTTTATATCTTGCAATTCTGACTTTATATCACGCAATTCTGACTTCATATCTCGCAATTCTGACTTTATATCTCGCAATTGTGACTTTATATCATGCAATTCTGACTTTATATCATGCAATTCTGACTTTATATCTGACTTTATATCTTACAATTCTGACTTTATATCATGCAATTCTGACTTTATATCTGACTTTATATCTTGCAATTCTGACTTTATATCACGCAATTCTGACTATATCTTCCCAATTGCGACTTTATATCATGCAATTCTGACTTTATATCTGACTTTATATCATGCAATTCTGACTTTATATCTCGCAATTCTGACTTTATATCATGCAATTCTGACTTTATATCTCGCAATTCTGACTTTATATCTGACTTTATATCTTGCAATTCTGACTTTATATCTCGCAATTCTGACTTTATATCTCGCAATTGCGACTTTATATCATGCAATTCTGACTTTATATCTGACTCTATATCTTACAATTCTGACTTTATATTACGCAATTCTGACTTTATATCTCGCAATTCTGACTTTATATCTGACTTTATATCTCACAATTCTGACTATATCTCGCAATTGCGACTTTATATCATGCAATTCTGACTTTATATCTTGCATTTCTGACTTTACATCTCGCAATTCTGAGAAATAAAGTCAAAATTGCAAGATGTAAACTCGCAATTGTGAGAAAAAGTAAGAATTGTGAGAAATTTTTATTTTATTTTCATTCTATGGCAGAAACAAGCTTCCATAGATGACTCATGGTGGAGTGTGCAATGTATTAAGTAATAATAAATGAGTAGATGTGTCAAAACTTAAAGTGCTACGATGTGCTGCAGAACCTATTATTAAACTGGAAGATTTTTTTTCCCCTTAGATTAATTTTTCACCCAGAGGACTTCCTTTAATTACGAAGGGTGTTCTGAGATCTCCTTGATTTTTACTCCTGTCCTATAAGGAGACATCAACATAATATGTGTTAAAGAAAGCCTTGCTTCACCTGTGCTGATATTTCTAGACAGTTGTTTAGTTTCTGCAACATATGTTGCAGTATCTGTTCGATCCAAATGCATCTGTAACTGAGCAAAAAAATAAATAAAAAATTAAGAGTAGGATCCTTTTTTTCCATGTAAACTCAAACCACACCAACTCTGAACCAGCCTTGAGGTCTCTTCAGCCTCGAGGTCACTTCCTGTAACTGAAAAGTTGTATCCAGCCAGAATGAGCTTCAGTATTGGCCCAGTATTCACTCTCTGTCCTTTACAGAGTTTGTCCACTCACATATAAGTAACCAGCTCAGCTATAAAAAGATTTATTGCTCTGTTCCCTGAGGTATTTCCATCATTGGTGGGACCACGTAATTATCTCCATCGGTAAACATTGTTCCGTTTTTCTGGAGTTTCTATGCTGAATCCACATCCAAACAGTGAAGCTTGCAGTCGCCAGCAAGGCTACACGGTCACTTCATTTGAAAAGCGCCTGACCTCTGAATCCCAGAGCTCCCCAGCCGGATCTCACATCCCTCATGTGGCGGACCAAACCACATTTAAATCTCTAGCTCACCGTTTCTTTTACAATGCTCAAGGCTGGGACTTGCAGTTGGTTCTAGGTCATTGAAAAAGGATGCATTTTACCAGGAGCCCAATCTCCTGGTCCAAATGTTTTGGTGTTAACATTGTTTCCTTTATGTGCTTTAGACAGCTTTCAGCATCAAGGGATGATTGTGCTTTAGGCACACATGTATAATAAGCAACTAAGCCGCATGCATCCCAGGTCAGAGCCCGAGGGAGGGCTGTGTTTTATGTTTTTTGTTTTCTCCTGATTTCTCAGATCTCGCAAAGATTCATTTACCACAATGACGTTTGTATTGTTAGCTGGTGCAGATTCTTTTGTCACACACAATCAGCTTAATTTTCTTTAAAAAACGGGATAGCGCAGAGGAAAAGACACAATCAAGCTGGTGTGTTTTTATAAAAACACCTGAATAATCACCCAAGTGCTTAGTGGTTTGTCATCAAACCTTTTATTGTTGTATAACTCTAAAAAATATGTTTTCTAAAGGTTCTTTACACCCAGTAACAGTTCTATTTAGTACCGTGTCATCCTGAAGAACCCTTTATATGCTGAAATGGTTCTTTGTGTTAGAGTTTAGGGTTCTTTATTCCCGCCTTTTTGTTTTTCAAATCTGTAACTGTAAAACAGTCCTCATTACTGATGTTCTGGAGCTCAGCTACAACTGCAGTTACTACACTCTCTGTCAACATATTCCCAACAGTCAGGGTTCTTAAGTCTCACACATTGGCCGTGAGACACACACTGTAAAAAATTAATATGCTATCTAATCAATAAAATTGTGGCAACAGATTACAAGCAATATTATTAATTAAATGTAACAAATTAGAACAAATTAGAATTAGAAAAAAACGGAATTTTAAAACAAACCTAAAACGAACACTGATCGCCATAATGGTGACTTATGAGTTTTACTAATTTTAAATTGTTAACTTTTAAGGAATTAATTTGATTAAATATTGCTCAATTCTAATTTGTTTAATTGAATGAATAATATTACTTGTAATCTGTTGCCACAATTTTTTTAATTAAATAAAGCGCATTCATAGTTTACTAGCGCACATGCCACACTGTGTATTTCTCTCGCTGAAAAGGCGATGCCAACCAAGTTGTCCTGCAAGCTTTATATATAACGTTGTATATGAGGCGCAGGCACACAAAGTAAAGTTTCCTGTCACCAGCATGTATCTCGGCCAGATTGCGTTTGTTAGTTAGGCAACATAGATGCACGAACACACGGAAGTTGACGGAACATTCTCTGCCACCGTACGTTCGTTACTAATCAACAACATCGTGCGAAACACACTTAAGCTGATGGAGAAGCTAAGTTGGAAGAAAGCTTGTAATTTTTAGGCTATAAGATTTAATATATAGCCCATTGTATACATTATTATTGATGCTGTCAAACTTGCAACCAGGCCAGAAGCTTTGGCTCAGTTTAACTAGCTTACGCTATCTGAAACTAAGGGAAATGTTAGTATGGGAAGGAATGAAAATGTATTTCTTCTTTTTATTTTATATTATACTCTATTACTTCTCTTTCCAGTTACATTAAGGCTACATTATAGCAGACAACAAAAACTTGTTTTGCAGGTTTCTCCTGTTTTTTTAGGTATCTCCGGACCCCTGCAGATTTGTCTATTTCTCTCGGGAAACTCTACGTAATTTGCATGGCCCAAACTCCTTTTGAATAATACCAATATGCCAATATGACCAATATGTTTGTCTAATGTTGACCAGTTGCCAGATCTTAATTAAACGCATTTTATCACACAATCCACACGCCATATACAATTTCAATTTTACATTTGTGCAGTCATGGAAACACACACACACACACACACACACACCTTAATACTCTACTATGTCCATTTGTTCACAATGTCCACAATGCCCCACCACACAATAAATCATTATACCATTTTAACTAGACACATTCAAAATGCAAAAAGATTGTTTTTTCCAAACTGTTTGAAGCAATTTGTTATATTTTTGTAATTTTTGTACATTTGTAATTTTGAAATATAACATTAAAGAGTACACTCACCGGCCACTTTATTAGGTACACCTGTCCAACTAGCCAACTAATTACGTTAACACTTAATTTCTAAGCAGCCAATCACATGGCGGCAACTCAGTGCATTTAGGCATGTAGACATGGTCAAGACAATTTCCTGCAGTTCAAACCGAGCATCAGTATGGGGAAGAAAGGTGATTTGAGTGACTTTGAACGTGGCATGATTGTTGGTGCCAGAAGGGCTGGTCTGAGTATTTCAGAAACTGCTAATCTACTGGGATTTTCACGCACAACCATCTCTAGGGTTTACAGAGAATGGTCCGAATGGCAGTTCTGTGGGCGGAAATGCCTTGTTGATGCCAGAGGTCAGAGGAGAATGGCCAGACTGGTTCGAGCTGATAGAAGGGCAACAGTGACTCAAATAACCACCCGTTACAACCAAGGTGGGCAGAAGAGCATCTCTGAACGCACAGTGCGTGGAACTTTGAGGCAGATGGGCTACAGCAGCAGAAGACCACACCGGGTGCCACTCCTTTCAGCTAAGAACAGGAAACTGAGGCTACAATTTGCACAAGCTCATCGAAATTGGACAATAGAAGATTGGAAAAACGTTGCCTGGTCTGATGAGTCTTGATTTCTGCTGCGACATTCGGATGGTAGGGTCAGAATTTAGCGTCTACAACATGAAAGCATGGATCCATCCTGCCTTGTATCAACGGTTCAGGCTGGTGGTGGTGGTGTCATGGTGTGGGGAATATTTCTTGGCACTCTTTGGGCCCCTTGGTACCAATTGAGCATCGTTGCAACGCCACAGCCTACCTGAGTATTGTTGCTGACCATGTCCATCCCTTTATGACCACAATGTACCCAACTTCTGATGGCTACTTTCAGCAGGATAATGCGCCATGTCATAAAGCTGGAATCATCTCAGACTGGTTTCTTGAACATGACAATGAGTTCGCTGTACTCAAATGGCCTCCACAGTCACCAGATCTCAATCCAATAGAGCATCTTTGGGATGTGGTGGAACGGGAGATTCGCATCATGGATGTGCAGCCGACAAATCTGCGGCAACTGTGTGATGCCATCATGTCAATATGGACCAAACTCCCTGAGGAATGCTTCCAGCACCTTGTTGAATCTATGCCACGAAGAATTGAGGCAGTTCTGAAGGCAAAAGGGGGTCCAACCCGTTACTAGCATGGGGTACCTAATAAAGTGGCCGGTGAGTGTATATTTGATGTAATGATTTGCTCTGTCATTTATCAGATTTAACAATTGTTATAATTTCAATTTGTGCTGGTTAATTATGAGCAATGGGTAAAATTGGGGATGGGGATGGGCGGAGCTCCATTAGGGCTCCTTCCTAACCACATGTGTCACTCCAAGCCTTTGATAAAACTTAAAAACCCTGCTCAACAGGTAAATGATTTCTTTCTTAATGTCTATAAGTTATAACATTAAAAATTGTAACAATGATTTTTTAACAAACATGTATTTTTCTCTTTTTAACTTACCCAAACATGTTAGTGTGAGCAGCTCTGTTCAGTTTAAGGATAATCATCTTTCTCTTCTCCACAAAGTAAGTAACAGAGATATAAAATTCATGATCTATGTTGTTTGATTTTTTTTTTTTAATTATGACTTTATGCCTAAACATACCCAGTCACAAAAAACATTAAAGCTCTACCATAACTTTATATCACTTTTCCTTTAACATGGTAAAGGGCTCATTCTGTCCATTTTTGCAAAATGTGGCCAAATAAATGGAAGACACACAATGTAACTCTAAACTGTCTTGTTATTACAGATGCTGTCACGTGCCATAACCTCATTGTCTGCAAAGAGAAACTGCCACTGCAGAATACACACATAATGAAGGACGTATAGAGCATCATAGGGGCTTGTAAAGATATTTCACTGGAACTTGGTCTTCATATAAAAATGGTAAATGGACTGCATGTATATAGCACTTTCACGGCACCAATGGTCACCAAAGCGCTTTATATCTTGCCTCGCATTCACCCATTCACTCACTCATTCATATATGCTGAAATGTACATTGTGAGAAAATTCGAGGTTTTTTTTCCTTGGATGCATGTAAACCTATGTAAACCTTTTAGGAGACCTCCAAATCAAAATCAGGAACCTTTAAAATGGCATAATAGGTACACTTTAAAGATTTTTTGAACATTTTTCTTTCAAAATATCTATAAATATGGCGATATTTATCATGACAGCACTAATACATGGACAGTAAAGCAAACTCTACCCGTGTACATAGAGCCCGTTCTATCCTTTAGCATCACATAAAGCGCTTTATGACAAAACGGCGCTATACTACGCACATGGTACCCTTTATCGTTTCACATAACACGCGAACTCAAGGCGTCATAAATCCTTTAGCGTAACATGAGACTACCCTAACCCTACCCCACACCTAAACCTAACCATCACAGCGCGTGTTATATAAACGATAAAGGGTACCATGTGCGTAGCATAACGCCGTTTTGTCATATAACGTTCTATATGACGCTGAAGGATGTAGAAGTGCGTTGGTATATATGAGCAAAAGTACTCTTGAAGGAATCATTACTATACTTGTTTATCAATGATGTGATTTCATTTTCATTCTTTGGTGAAATATTCCTTTAAATAAAATACTAAACAGTTGAATAAATCTCACCAAACTTGTGTCTGCAGCTTGAGATCAACTGGAGAGCTACTCTGAAATCCCTCTGTGAATTTCCTCTCCAATGTGGCAAAGGGAAAACAGTGATAACAAAATTAGCTAAACAAAACAAGCCCGCAGAGAGTATAGACTCGTAGAGTTAGTCACAGCAATCCTGGATCAATTGCTCTTCATTTAAAATGCTCAATTAAATAAACTTTGAGGAAAAATAATTGTGGAAGTCTGGATCGATCTGGCTAATGCTGGAGTATTAATCTGTGGGGTGAAGACTTCTCTCTGAAATAAAGGTGGGCCATGTGATTTCTTTTTTTGACCATTTTTTTTTCAAAATCACTTGAAATCCTATTTCTAACCCACTTATACAGCCACTGAGTTAGAAGCACTGAAATGAAAATGAAGCAATTTAATCATCTGTGGAATGGGTAGGACTTGAAACTCCAGCCAACTCCAGCTCCAATCATTTCCAAGACCACCTAGAATCATTGGACAGCAATGCGTCAATCAAACACTCGTAGCCATACCCACTCTCCCCTCATCCCTTGCACACATGTCCCCGTAATCGCATTCTCAAAGCTTCGTGACCCTGTCACAGTAAGTGCAAGTTCACCATGCATAGAGAGAGAGAGAGAGAAGTGCAATCTCGCGCATCTGAGTTTAGCAGATGCACGATTGCGCGTCCACGTTCTTCGAATGGGTGTGTAGTGTTTTGTGTTTCCATGGTAACTGTTCCAGCAAACTTTTGTTTAATTATTAATTGTCGTTACATTCAATTTAAAACAATCACTTGCACTATAAGTATAATCTTTATTTTGTTCTACAAGACAAGAAAACTGTATTTTTGTTTATATAATTAATATTTTGAGTTTGGCCAGTGAGTGACGTCATTGGTTACGGACTTGTCGCGCGCAGCGCACCTGTGTTCTCTCAGAACAGCCTGTGACTAGTAAGAGAGTGAGGATATGTTCCAGCAATGCTCTTTATATAGAGCGAAAATATGTGCTGTATTATAGTAAGTTTTACCTTGATATCTATTATAGAAGTGTCATAAAACGGGAACAAGTTCTATATTGGTATTTTGTCGCTACGGTTTAATGTATTTTAACTTTTACAAATGCATGTGTTTGTTTAATGTTGCCGCCTGCGTCGCCATATTAGAGTGCAGGTTTTCCACGGTGCTAATCATTTTCTTCACAATTAATTTCGGGGATTGAGTTTGTAGATATGTTGTTTTAGTATGTTACATGTGTGTAGCTTCTCCTGGATGTTGAAATGTATGTTTATAGCCTTATGTGTTACCAGTGTATTATATGAATTGCATAGACAGTATTTACAGTGTTTAGATACAGGTACTGTGATTAACGTATTTTCTCATACATCCTTCAGCTGAGAGAGAGTAAACCCTGAAGGTGTGTGTGTTGATTTTCTGTCCTCTTTCAACGAGATTGCAGGTATGTTTAGGATTTGTTTGGATCAAGAACAAGGGAAAACACTATACGATCTAAGAAATTGTGACATAGACTATTGGCTATAATATTAATGTAAAAATGTGTAACTATTTAGTCTATTTCTTAATATGTTTTGTGTGCAATGTGAATTTTCATAAATGAGTAGAACACAAGTTGTTGCAATACAAAACTTTATTGTATAAAATGAGCAGAACAGCCTGTGACTAGAAGAGTGAGCTGAGAGAGAGTAAACACTGAAGGCGTGTGTGTGATTTTCTGTCCTACTTTCAGATAACATGGTGCATATGCGGTTCATACGATCATGTGAGCGGTGTCCTTGACTAGTTTCTTTGTGGTGTGAAGACAAGGTCCGCGACAGGTGGAGTCAGGGGCAGCGCTGGAGGGAAGAAGGTAGGACCTTCCGCAGTAGGGTATTTTCAAAATCTGCCGGCCATTTGGCAAATGTGCATATCACTGCATCAACGTAGAGGAGGATTTTTGCGCTATTTGACCAGAACATTGCACAACACAGGCTCAGTACCTTCCGAGCTTCTCAAAAGACTGACTCTACCCAAAAATCGCACACTTCTTCAGCAGTATCGAATTTACCCTTGCTAAGGCCACGCCCGAAAACCTGCCACTGGCGAATGATCGGTGTCGGCAACCATAACGATGCGTCGGGAGTGTCTGGCAAGGAGCTTCTTGAAGCTGAGGGAAACATGCTGAAGCAGCATCGTGCGTTATGGATTGTGCAAATCTGATACCGTATCCTGGAAGTTGGACGGACAAGATAGTGGTATCCTTTTCCTCCAGGAAAAGATCTGAAGCCAAGGGGATGAGATAATGGCCGCAGTGATGCAGCAGCAGGTAGACTCACCAATCGGTAGATGTCAATCGCATAAACCAAACACACTGACATTACTGGACGTGGAAACATTGATCGGTTCTTTGTTCGAGAATGAGGATGCGAACATTGAATGAGTATGAATCTAAAGACAAGAACAAAGGCTTCACTGTACATACTTTAAAGATATATTCAGCATTTTCCTGTTCATGGACATCGCGATTGACGTGTGATGAACAAGTTAGCCTTGAACCCGATCCGATTCGAGGCTCTCTCGGCAATTTTGTCCCACAAGATTCATGGATAGACTTGCTCGATTTATAATCATTCAGCGTTTTTCACATACCCTGCTGTGCATGAACATAGCTGGTCTCCTCTATTGGTGCTTTCGCCATTCCAATGAGACCGGCATATAGGCATTGGGGCGCTAGCCGGTATACCTGTAAAACGGCATCACCGATGGTAGAAGTTCGTCTACCGGTTCTAGAGTTTTGAACGCTGATTGGCCTTTGGCGTTACATTCATTAGGTATTTTGCGACCTAATTGGGCCTGATTGCGTAAAATATTACGTGTTAAAGTGACCAGGCATTTGCAATCCAACAGAGTTAACATTTGCGGTCGTCAGCTGAGTGTAAACACACTCCAAACGGTGCTGGAGAAACACAACAAGTATATCGGTGCAGTTCGGTTTCTCAAAGTGACAGCATGCAAGTTTACCTGCTGTCATTATTAATGCTAGTCAAACAACAAGAGAGAGATCTCTCACTGCTCTTGATTGAATGACTTTTATAACTTAAATATCTTTTTTAACTTTTAATATATGTATATTTAATTTACATAGTAAAAATGCATTGTTTTGTACATTTTTTCATAGATTGTTTGTCATATTTTTAGTGCTTGTAGTTTTCTACCTGAAAATCATTTGTCTCCTTTTTGTGAGGAGAGGTGGGAAATTGGTGGTGGCACTAAAGAGTTGGCTCTAGAGACCCAGATTTCTATTCATTACCATCACTACAAGTGTGGCCATTTTCATTGACTCCCATTTGGGAAGATTAATAATAAAGTAAACTAACAAGAACAATAAGGCCTACAGCTTTACACTTTAATACAGGCAGTTCACTGAACGGCCACAGCATGCTCACGATGAGGAATGGTATCTTTTAAGGTCATTTGCAAAAGTGATACTTTCAATAAAATTGCAGTCAAAAAACAGATCGGTAAGCACATGACGGTAAAAAGAGCAAAGAGAAACTTGAACGGAAACAATTTTTAATATGTAAAATTAAAAAAACAATCTCAACTGTGCAGAAAACAGTAAACATGGTATTTAAAACTGTCTGGCATACCGCTGGGACTTGACAAAGACGTTGTGGCGCTCGTGCAAGGTGCTCGCTCATTAGTAATCGAACTTGCCCTTGGCCTGATCCTGCTCGCCATGGACAGGTAAATTAGGCTGAGTAATCGTGACTTGCAGTAATGTGACTTGCAACGTATTCAAACTGACATGGACCGATCATTAGCTATTTACAACATTCTTCTGATGTATTTTGTGAGTCGAAGTCCGAGCACTAAGATCCGCACACAGTCATCAGTGTTGTCCCGACAAGAATTAGTATTCTCATTTGTGGGCGGCGTGGGTTTTTGGTATCAGCAGGGGGTGGGGGTCGTCCGTGCCACAGGGGCACTATATGTATTGTAAGCATGTCAGAATTAGTGATGTGTTCCTCCGGTATCGAAGAGAGCTTCTAAAGTTGTGTGTCCAAAGTAACTCGGCATTATTTCTGTGAAGTGCGGATTCGTGTAGAAGGCTGGTGTGTCTGTGAGTACGTGGTGGTTGTTGAAGGCCGTGCGAGCTGGCTGTACCACGGCGACTGGCTTTCAGCAAGTGGTTCGCAGCTTTGGTCGTCTGTTGGAAATAAGGGCCAGAAAATGCCAATGGATTCCCCTTCAACACTTTCGCATTCCTCTTTGAAACATTAGCGCTGGTCTATTGATGATTTTTATTCATCAAAGTAGATTGATTGGAAAATAAAACATGAATCCTGATTGATAACCTCCCTGATTGATACCATCCTGGTATGACTCACCTGTTGAATTATACAACAGGGCTCTAGAGCTTTTGAAAGAAGGCAGCAGGAGTGAGTATCATTCGTGAACGATTTCTTTAGCGACACATAGATCTTTTCTTTTTTGCATTAAACTCTTACCACAGATACAATAATACTAATATTTCCTGATTGGTGTATTGTGATACTTTTCTCTTCTTCATTGGACTGATGAGTGGCAGGCTCGACTGGGGATAAATCTTCGAGGGGGACACGCTGCCTTGATTCCTGCCGGCAGCATGGGCTGCCGCTGGCGGCACGTGAACAGATCAGCAAACAGTTCTACACGAGAATAAATAACGAAAGATCTCGAAACGTAGTGACTGTGACAATCAATGCCGATGACACTTCTTGCAGGGTGCTACGTGAATGGCATGTGTTATTAGTACGACCACAGATCAAATAGCACTTGAATATCAGCGCGATTTTGCATTCTGGTATAGTTGTTCTTTTTAAATACCAAAGCAGAAATAAAAACAAAATTGGAAAAATGCCATAACAGTCAGGCTATTTGATTTGGATGTAAGAGTAGAAGAGTAGCCTACAGATAATTGCGTGAATAGCCCGTAAGGAGTAGAAGTAAAAAAATCGGCTGGGAAAGATGATTTACTCCAGTGCTAAATCAGACCTCGATACCCGAAATGTACATTCTGGACAGATATAGACGAGACAGAGTTATTTATTAAATTCAAGATCTAGAAGACCAAATGCAGATTACTGGCTTCTAAACCTCAAAAGAAATGTGCCATCATCAAGACCTGCAGCAAGAAATAGCGTGAGTGAGCAAACACCTACTGGTGGTCTCACAGTATGTCTTTCCATGCTGTTAAAGCTTGGACAAACACACTGAGGCCTACATCTCTTTATCAGTAATAACAGAATATGGTGGCTCTAGTAATATCTAAACCTACCAACGTCGCGTTGCCATGATTTTTTGAAATGTCACTGATTCGCTGAGAGGAAAAAATGACGTTATTTAGTAAATTGCGCGAATCTGTGGTGGAAGCGCGACAAGCGTTTAACATAGACTAACTTTTTAGAGTTATAGTGTTCATTATACTGACCATTCGACTCCGGATTGATTCTGAGAGGAATAACAGCATCAACAATTTCAACCTGCAACGCATTTAATTAGTATTTTTGATTCATAATCGACGTGCTAAAGAGGAGGGCTCTGGGCGGCCCTTGATTGTCAGTTGCACGAGTGGGAGGGAGGAGGCGCCCGCAGTCTCAACAATAAAATCAAACCCTGAAAATCAATGCGCGAGCGAGTTAGTGTCAATATATGTGCGGTCACTTACACAAATCAATGAAATGACAATGGGGGAAAACCCTGGTCATAACTTCTCGTAGAATTTATCAGTCTTAGACAGCATGATCTTCCACAACCAATTCCAATTATCGCTCTTTACATGCTCTTCAAGCTTCGTAATCAAGTAGTGACTTTGTGCCGACCCCTGACTCTTGATAAGTACCCATCTGTGTCTCGTGCATCTCCCTGAGTAGAGGCAGATTTCCTGCTTCCATGCTTGGAAGGGCAGCAGTGATCAGTGAAGCAGTGTGGCCAAGATTCAACCTGCACACTGAATCAATAGAGACTGATAGGAAAAGAAGGCTATCGATTCTTTTGTCCCATCCCCTCCCCATCTGCTTGTGGAATAACGTAAATCAGTGAGTTAGGAGATAAATCTGCTGATCGTAAAGTCTCCAATCCCTCATCTCAATATATCAACGATGAGATAACACCTGGATGAAATGTTTTCGGACAGCCAAATTTATATTACATGCACCATTCAGTCTGAATTTATCTCCAGAAAAATTGAATCAGTGATGGCTCTCCTACTTATACTTTGTGGATTTTTAAAGGTCAAAATTAATGCTGAAGAAACTTTCAAACGTCAAACTTTTTCACCTCGTCCTATTGTGCCATTCCTAAGTGATGCACATATTTTCCAAAATATCCCTATTCATCAAACACATGTCCTGACTTCCTGCTGTCTCAAAGTTCTCACACAATCTGTTGTTCAGAATAACAGGAAATGAAATTCATGGTCAAACTTCAGAGGGGGCATATTTTACCCCATGTGGTCTCTCCATCACAATAAGAGAATGAGAGCAAAAGAATAGAGGGAACGGAAGAATGGTAGAGAATGATAAAGAGAGATAACGAAGGAGATAAATTATTATAAGGGAACATTGAGAACCCTGCAGCTCTCACAACAGCAGACCTAGCCAGCCATACAAATCTTAGGAGAGATAAGTGTAAATAAACAGACAGAGATCAAGCATCATAACTTGGATGGATGCATTATGACATGTAGATGTCGTCCAAGATGACCTTCTGATGCTCAGTTGGAGTTTGAATATATAAGAAAGGTGATTTAAAAATGTGGCATGTTGTTGGTGGAGTATTTCAGAAATTGCTGATCTAATAAGTTTTGTCATCTCTAGAGTCATCTGCCAGAGGTCAAAGGGGAGAATGGCCAGACTGGTTTAAACTGATAGAGAGGCAACAGTCACTCAAATAATCTCTCAAGATTTATGATTTCCATTACACGAGAATGGACGTTAAAACTTCATGCTGATTTGTACTTGGCTTTCGTCAAGATAAGCACAAACTAAGACGTACTTTTACAGTAAACTATGCTTCTCTATTAATTTAAGCTTCTTTCCATATGGTGATGTGACTCTCCTTCTGTCCGGCGTTAACAGCTGCAGTGTACTTGGCCGTCACCACAAACAATGGCTGCAAAGTCCTTTTAGGCCAAGGGGGTAATCCATCGACCGAAAGTTGAAGCTCGGCCGGGTGCCGCTATCTTGTAGCAGAACTTCACTTGAGTTAGCATTTCCATTGACTCCCATTCATTTTGGCATCACTTTGACAGCGAATAACTTTACATCTGAGTCGTTTGAAGACTCTATTTGTCCATAATTTATTTCTAAAGAAACACAACAATGTATAAATTTTCCGCTATCGCAAACCTCAACTGTGCGGATGCGTCGGTGGAACCAGACGATAGGCTTAAATGTTTCCGGCTTGACTGTTAAAAGCAGACGATTGGCTTTCCAGCGGGAGGGGCATGTGCATACAAGCGCCATCTTTGGTGTTACGGGTTTTCCCTATATAGTTGTATTAAGTATTGAGGAAGTGGCATGTCTCTATATAAATAGTCTCTGCCTAACCACAATCTCACAATTTCTTGTACGGGCCAACCCATATGGGCCAACCCGTTTGACTAAAGCTGTTCGAGCCCCACTGTTTTTGTGAAAGTAGGTTCAGTGGCAACGGTTCCATATGGCATACGACCTACCGCAAAACACTATCTCCCAACACACCAACCCTCATCTATGCAATACACACAGGAACGTAATAACTGTAAACAAAAACATACAAAAGAGCATCTCTGAATGCACAACACATCAAACATTGAAGCAGATGGGCTACAACAGCAGAAGAAAACACCGGTGCCAGTCCTGTCAGATAAGAAAACAGGAAACTGAGGCTACAATTCACACAGGCTCACCAAAATTGGACATTAGAAGACTGGAAAAACTTGCCTGGTCTGAGTCTCGATTTATGCTGCAACACTCACATGGCTGGCTCAGAATTTGGTGTAAGCAACATGAAGATAGATGGATGGATGGATGCAGGGCTTGACATTAACTTTTTGAGGCACTTGTCCTTCGGACAAGTAAATTTATGTTTCACTTGTCCCTGCACAAAAGTTACTTGTCCGGGTAAAGATTTATAATTTTATCTAGGGCTGGCACGATTTGGGGAAAATGTCATATTGCGATTATTGAGGTCAATATTGCGGTTGTGATATGCGATTGCCGATATAATAAACAAATGGTTTCATGAGTCAACTTGTTTGGTTCTAAACCAAATTCACACACAGATTAGTGAAAGTGATAATTCTGAAATTAGCAATAACAACTAAATGATCGATAACACCTATAATGATTAATAAGCCATTGATGTCTGGATAAAAATTAACTGTCTAAAAGGTAGTAGGACATATACAGAAATTGAATAAAGTTATCAAACAGTCTGTGCTGCATAAATTATATATAGACTACTCTTTATTAAAGCTACACAAGTTCTTTAGTCAAGAGCAGTGAGTCATTTTCTCTGTTCCCTTTGTTCTTTCATTAACTTTACTGACAGAAATCTTTATTGGTAGCTGGCCCTTTAAGAGCATCTGCTGTGGACAGAGACGCGGATCTCACACGCGCTTCATTCTCTCACGAGTCACAACTCTTTATGTCCATCATAAGACTGCTCTTATGTTATGAAGATACTCGACAAATTACATTTTGGCTGTTGATGTTCGTTCAAGCGCGAAAGAGAACTTCTGGCGCGTGGTCGTGCATGCGCATTATACTGGCGCGCGTCTTTCTGTGAGTCACATTCAGGACATTCACAGGCAGCGCGAAAAATGTGTTCGTTTCAAATCGGTAAAATTAAATCTGTAAAATAGACGTAATGAGTGGCACATAACGTGAAGTAACATGGCATTTTATTTTGTTTGAAATTTAATTTGTCCGGTCGGACAACAAATTTTCTCTTCTACTTGTCCTACAAAAAATCCACTTGTCCCGGACAAGCGGACAAGCCTTAATGTTCGAGCCCTGGGATGGATAGGTAGGTAGGTGGATAGATGGATAGATAGATGTTATTCTTCACATTTAATATTGGGTATCTACTTTTTCTGTAGTCTCCCTTTAGATTTGTATTTTTTTACAAAGATCTCACTGATCTATATGATATTAAAAAGTTGCATCCCTCCCTTTAACACACGGAGGAAATGAGAACAAAAAGAACAGGCTCCAGTGGGAAGATAAAGCATACCACGCAAACACTGAACTAGATGCAATTAAATGATAGGGAACTGGTCTCCAAAGACTTAAACTGCCACTCCTTCGCACATGGCAGGAGATAGATTCTTATCTGCGACTCTCAAAAGAGCAATGACATCTGAAATGCAGATTTACACTGGACTATTATCATCATCTCACAATATCCAGCCACAGTTTATGCTTTGAGAACCACACGGGAATGTCCTTTGGGGTTGAGGAAATATAGCATTTTGTCAGTGGCTAGGAAAACAAACTTGTAGAAATGCATTTGGGTCGAATGACCTGGTGTTTGTCTTCACGGAATGGTGATTCTGGGGCTAAATCTATTCTTTGTTCAAACCGCTGAGGCACAGCCGCTGGGAAAGGTCAGAAATCACAGGACTAATACACATTTACTGGGATGTGGATTAATGTAAGTATGAATACTTACAGGCAATGTATGGGGGGTGGGAGTTCTTCCTTTTTTGAGATTCATACTTTGAATGGAGGTGTTCCATGCACTATGATTTGTTGATTTTTTTCTTTAAAATGAACAGTCCATTCAGTAGTTTATCAGTTTTAGAACGCCTCGGATATAGAAGCTCATTTCCTCCTCAAAATGTGATTGTGTGATGCGTTGTGGCATATAAAGTCTTAATTTATAATGTATATATATTTCTTAAGAAAAAATGTCATAATTTTATAACTTTATTTCTTGCATTTTAAGTTTACGAGAAATATAGTCACGGTTATGAGAGATGAAGTATCAATGCACTGTGAGGTTTATTCTTAATAAATGTATATTTCAACCCAGGCTTATTAAAAAAGTGTGCCTGTGGCAACATTTCTGTAAAATGATACTACCTTGCGTCTTTCACGTTTGGCGACACTGTCAAAGAAAAGAGAATGTCCAGTGAGTGACACTAAAAGCGTGTTCAGTTTTATCCGAAATAGATGATGTGAATCTGGCCATTGTATTACGTTGTATTATGTTACGTAGAGTCTATCAAATTTGACAATAAAAAAAAAGATATTTACTTTACTACAGTGATTTGTAAGCATTCTTACGGTTTTTTTTTTTGGAGATTTGCACCTATGAGGATATTTCCAATGTGCCTGTGTTGGTTTGACCCTGTAAAAGACGTGAAACATTGGTCAAACACATCCGTGTAGTGCGTTTACATTGAAAAACAATTGAAAAGTTGCACTGTGGAATGGAAAAACACGTTCCGTGTCAACTGGCCAGTAGGTCAAAAAAGCACTCTAAAGTTCAGCTAACTGGATTAAATATATTTTAATTATAATAGATGTTCATTGTAAATAACATGCAATTATTTATCCAACAATATTACATTCAGTTCTCATTTAAAGATATAATTTAAGGTGTATTATTTCTGTAATAAATGCTAAGGAAGAAATTTTGAAGAATGATTGGAATTAAACAGTTGTTTGGCACCATTGACTTCCATAGTAGAAAAAAAATTCTCTGGTGCCAAAGTTCCAATCGTTCTTTAAAATATCTTCCTTTGTGTTCAGCAGAAGAAAGTTGAAACTTGTGGTTCAGTAAATGATGACAGAATTAAAATTTTTGGGTGGAGTACCCATTTAAAAATATGCTAAAATACTTTATTTTTGTGGGATTTTCAATCCTGGTCTTTACATGGACCCACTGATCTACACATTTTATATGTCTCCCTTATTTAACACACCTGATTCAGATCCTCAGATCATTAGAAGAGAGCTTCATAAACTTGTTGAACGAGTTGAGTGTATCAGATAAGAGAGACATGCAAAATGTGCAAAGCAGTGGGTTCCCAGGATCAGGATTGAAAACCATATAGGGGGTGGATTTTAGAAACTGCCATAGATAGGTTTAATATAGTCTTTAATGTTGCTGTTGGTACATGAACAGTATCTGCAAAGTTGCAGCGCTGAAAGTTCAATGTAAGCAGAGATATCGTCTTTTAAAAATCAGGAAGTTTAATGCCTACAAAAACGACTTGAATGGGACTACAACAGGTTTTATACGTAACTAACCCATACATTTACATCAACATGAATTTCTATATGTACTAATTTTGTAAATGTATTTTTCATGTATATGTACTTTATGACGTTATTTTTCTATTTAATCAAGAATGTAAACCAGTGCCAATGCTGTTTGTGTATATAGTAGCCAGTTAGTTCGATTCTATTTTGTGTAAGACAAACATACATTTTTTAAACGAGAGGTTCTGCTTGACTCTCTTCATCGCCGCTTTTTGGGTCTGATTCTGGCTCATACTGATACTGCAGTATCGACACTATTATGTACATTTGACATGAACACATGTAACTTCGCCTGCGAAGGTAATGGGCGTGTAAAGTATCCAGACAACGTGGACTACACAGTTTAGCCAATCACAACACACCGGCCCAAACTAACCAATCTGAGCCCACTGCCTGTCTCTGAGGGAGTGTTTTCATAGAATCAGGATGTAAACCAGTCGTTCAAATGACAGAGGGAGTGTCTGATACTGCAGTATCAGTATGAGCCAGAATCAGACCCAAAAAGCGGCGAATGAAGAGAGTCAAGCAGAACCTTCTCGTTAAAAAATGTATGTTTGTCTTACACAAAATAGCATCGAACTAACTGGCTACTATATACACAAACAGCATTGGCACTGGTTTACGTTCTTGATTAAATCGAAAAATAACGTCATATAAGTACATATACATGAAAAATACATTTACAAAATTAGGCTTGCAATAAAGGTGAAATTGATTAAAAATAAGACTTTTTAAAAAAAGAAAAAACCCCGAATACATGTCATATTGCACCCCATAAACACAATCATGCAAAGAAAAAAAAAGCAGTAAACCACCCCTTTAAGTGTCTCAACAGATTCCTTTACACCAGTGATTCTCAAACTTTCAAACTGTCCCTTTAAACCTTTAAAGCACTGGACACACCAAGGTGATGTCAAAGAACTAGCGGTGATGAAAGTGGACTTTGTTTTCGCCTCTCGTAAAATTTAAATGCTAAATCAGCACAAAAATACCTGACGGCGTCCGACTAGAGCCAACGGTGCAGAACACACCGAAAATATAAAGCCGACTGACACTCAAAAACCGTTGCCTTGGTGTGTCCTGAGCTTAAAGAATCTGACTAAAAATTATAAAAAGTACAGTGAGAGAAATTAATCAAGGACTTCTACTTAAAAGGCTCAGTACATTTCACCATGCCATGGATAGTCCCACTTCTACACCATTTGTGTCCTCTTGTTTTGAATAATGAGGGTGAACACGCTCAGATCTTCCACTTAGAGGGTCCTGTCTTTCTTCAACTTAAGCTAATATTTTCTCTGTTAAACACAGAGAACAGAATAAAACAGCAGGAACCAACCAGAACAGGAGCAGATGGCAGAGGCATGCATGGAGATGTGGATAATAACCACACACAGTGGATCACACTCCTTTTCAGTCGGCCCAAAGGGGCCACATGTTTACCAAACAAAACAAATCTTCAAGACTAGAGTTATCTCTTGTTTCGGCTGCTACCATATGGAGCAAGCAGTGAGACTATTAGGATTTAGTATTCCCTTTAACAAGAATAACTACTACTCAAGTGGATAACCAGATTTGTATTTTTCGTACATTCCCAAAGTGTGCTGAAACTCTTCCTGCTCAGTGAGTGTGATGTGCTCATATTTTAAACATGATAAAACAAACTGCCTTTATTTTTTTTTAGATAAAAGAGGTCTTTGTACCATTAAAACTTCCTGCAAGTCGCATAGCTTAAAATGTGCTCCTCATTATAAACAAAGCAAATCTATTTGCTCTGCTCTCACGAGTTATTCCGCCCCCGCAGCGCCGCGAGGGCCGAGCCCGAGCCCCCTGCTCTCGCAAGTCATGACTGGTTATTAGGAAGTTCATTTTACTGACTCTCTGAGTAATTTGAGTCATTCCGTTTATTTAAGTGGCTTTAAATGTTATAATTTTACCAGCCCGATCACATCCACCTACGCAATGTTGATCATATTCTGAATTAAGAAATCATAATGCTGTAAGCGCCAGGCGCGTTCACAGCCGAGGAGACCGAAGTTCTTTCATGGTCGTAAAAGACAGAGAAGTGACGTTGAATGGGGGTAAGATATGTCCTTATAGTTATGCAAATTATGCATATAGTTATGGCCAAACAGGTCTGATCCGTCATTACTACAATTAGCCAGAAAAAATTGGGTAGCCTAAATGTGTAAGCTTGAAGTGTTAATATTTTTCCTTGTAATAATGTATGATTTGCAAAAATAAAAACGGCTGCATCTGTGTTGATGAGAGAATCAAAGTTTATGCGCGTTGTGCAAGCTACATAATGGCCAAGCATGCTGGTTGTTGCTGGTATACGTTGCAAATAGAGGGGCAGCAAAATTGTTTTTCACCTAGAGCGGCAGAAGTGCACGCGCCGGTCGTAGCTGTAAACACTTGATGATGCGAGCGAAATACCGGAGTGCTTCAGTTTGAAAAACCCCGGAAGTTCCCCAGAACAGAGCAAATTGCATCCAGTGTCTTGTTTCCCATTTCTGCGGTCGTTTCGGTTTTCGATTTCTCTTACCTACAATGTAAAACTCGGCGCTTAGTGTCTACGTCACGGCTCTCAGCCCGCCTTCTGTTCGTTGATTGGCCGGCTGTTTTCAGGCCGGTGGAAAACTGAAAGATCGGCTGCTATCTCAGACTCACTACAGGAGCGAAATGAAATTAGCGGAAGTAGGAAGTCTGACGGAGTCAGGCTAGTCTACACTGGATACAGAATACAGATGCACGTTCAGTTTCTGACATACTACACACACCCCAGTCTGTCGACAGGATAAATGGAAGAGTGAAAGGAAGTTCCCTTCGACTTTTTTTGATCATTTTAAACATCTCGTTTACAGACTTCAGATTCCAGCGTCAGAAACAAGTGGATGGTTTATTTTAATGGCGTCCTGGATCGTGTCTTTTCATAAAGATGAAATGGTAGTTTTTTCATATATTCTCTAATAATAAAACAAGGATGAGTTTTAATGATTCATCTACAAGTTGGAAACAAGGATGAGGACATGCCAAATAGGCATATGTTGCATTATGAAGAAGAAGAGGTGAGAGTAGTGGATCCAATTCGCATTTGGCTAAGCCACGCCCTAGAATGTAGATTGACCAATCACAGTGCAGCCAAGAACAAGCTCCCACAGAGGTCCGACGCTTTTTCACAGCGCTCCATTGATTTTCAACACATATTTTTGGTCTTGGCAAGCTATTACCGTCGTAGTTTTATCAAAAATATGGTTAAAGCGTTGTTCCTGAGGCATTTGGAACACGATACGACGTTTCTCAGAGAGGTTGGAGGGGGGTGTCCATTTTTTCCCTTCCCAAAACTGAAGTCTAAATGACGTGTCGTCTTTGGATTAAACTCTGTGGACGTCCTCAGTCAGCAAAACCCTTCAAAGATCAACAAGCACATCTTTTTTGCTTCTAACCTTACTGTGAAGTTAAACTAGTTAGACAGTTTCATAATGTTTTAGGTTATGATTTCGGTTCTCATACCGGTCGTTGATACGCTAGCACACGCTGCTAATAAATACAACGTTATACTCGTGTAGTCTGTTTCAACGATTATAGAATGAGAGACCTACCCAGCTTTGCATGAACAGTGTTGCTCCCTGATATTGTTAGGCCCAGCCTCCGTCTCGATTAGTAGGATATGCGGTGGTTCATTTCTTGACTGTGAACGGTAACGTTATGCTTTTGCCTCTATTTGGATGCCTTGTTGTTTTTTGCGTTTCACCTGTATGTCTTGAATATTAGCCTTCGAACACATATTGTATCCCCTTTTGCATACTTCTATCGGACACTTTATTTGCTGTTTTATAAAAGTTTGATAACATTTCTGCAGGAAGAGCTGTCACAGCATAAGCCATGTTGATACCAAACCAGAGCCCAGATGAAGTTTAACGGACATAGCAACAGTAACTAAGGGGGGCGGGGCTTAGCCAAAGGTGAATTGCAGCATAAACATTTTATTAAATAAAAAAAAAAATCCAACACACAAACAAATGGAACAGTGTGTACAAAACACAACCAACACTAGACGAAAACTGAAAGAACAGACTGCAATATATACATATATACTTAATTAACTGAATATAATTAACTGATATGAAACAGGTGTGAGATAATCAATGAACCAATAAATAACCATGACAAATAATACGCAGGAAAACAAACAACAAAAAACAAACAAACATGAAAACGCATGTGACAGTTAAATTAGTTAGATTTTAAATTCAATTAATGCATTTCAAAGGATTTTGTTAATGTGTGTCTTGATGTCTACATTAACACATGGTAAAAAAGCAGGCTTAGCTAGTCATTATTAAATCCTTTAATACTCATATCTATATAAGGAACAGAAATAGCAGCCGTTTAGTAAAACAGTGGTTCTCAGCCAGAGGGCCGGAGCTTATATTCCACTGTTGCTACAATTTTGATGGTCCCTATTGAACAATATGTTGATTATAAGTAACGTTTGCAACTACATGTCAACTAACTCTCACCGGAGTATTAGTAGGCATTCTGCTTTATATCTGTAAACTCTTAATAACTGCTAACTCTTTATTGTGATGGACCTCCAACAGAAATTTAACTGACTTTGCAAGAATGTCAACTCATTCTACTAACCCTACCAGTCTACTGATACTCTACTAACACTGTAATGAGAGTCAGTAGACATGTAGGCCTAGGTGCAACAGTACTTATAGCCAACATAATGTTTTAAAGGGACCATCAAAATAAAGTGAACCCCATTTTTACCTACTTAAGGCCGGAGACACACTGGATGCGTGGCGTTTCTGTAGCATGTCGGCTGCATGGCAGCTGCATCGCGTTTTCTGAGTCTTTGCACACCAGAAGCGTGTCTGACGCGGCGCTGCTGCTGCTAGGTGACATAGAGGGACAGTCTACATTTGGATTTGCGGTGTGTTGCTCTTGCCTTTACGACAATAATTTCAACTGTTATCACACATCTTCCAAAATCCGAAAAATATGGTAGTTGACTCAGGCTGTCTGTTTATGTTAATAACACTCTCAAATTTTGAGTAGCTTTAAAGAGCCTATATTTAGCCTGATGGTGGACCGTTACTCAGAAGACACACATGTTGTTATTCTAGCCTATCGTATCTTTATATCCTCCTGAGACCCATAACGTTTTTTTTTTTTTTTCAAAAGTTTTTTTTTCTTATTCACAATCACATTGTTATAAGCATAAGAAAGAAAGAAAGAAAGAAAGAAAGAAAGAAAGAAAGAAAGAAAGAAAGAAAGAAAGAAAGAAAGAAAGAAAGAAAGAAAGAAAGAAAGAAAGAAAGAAAGAAAGAAAGAAAGAAAGAAAGAAAGAAAGAAAGAAAGAAAGAAAGAAAGAAAGAAAGAAAGAAAGAAAGAAAGAAAGAAAGAAAGAAAGAAAGAAAGAAAGAAAGAAAGAAAGAAAGAAAGAAAGAAAGAAAGAAAGAAAGAAAGAAAGAAAGAAAGAAAGAAAGAAAGAAATTTTTATGTTATGCTTTGACCTAGCTCTGTAGTGGACACCAGGACTCATGAAATGACATGAATTTATATATAGGCAAAAATAATGGCAATATTTGAAAACTGATAATTATTAATGTTATTATTCGTTTAAATTGCATTGTCATCTGAATGTATGTCAAAACCTAGACTTTCAAACATCAAAATGTAATTTATTCATATGTATTCGTGTACAAAATGACACATAAACATTGTTTCCTATTGTTTTTTGCCTGGAAACGCTTCCAACACGCTTGCGTGTCGCGTGAAAAATAGGTGTCGGTTCTATTTCTAGCGAGCACGCGTTTCCGCGCGTCTGAAATAAAAATGGACACGCCACGCTTACGAGACGCTTATGCCACGCAGCCAGTGTGTCTCTGGCCTAACTGTCAATTCTGTTTTTTATTCTGTGTACCCTGTAGTACAATTGACCTATGGCTAAGCCACGCCCTCAAACGCAATGAGCCAGTCCCAGTACGCAGCTAACCCAATACAATCGGACATTCTCTGCTTCCACATCAGTTTTTATTCTTTTTTTAATTTTTTTTTTTATTTTAAGTTTAAAATGGTGAAACGATGTGCATGGGGTACATGCAACTCTGACACTAGGTTTCTGAGAGGCTGGGCAATGGTGTGTATTGTTTTTACACTTTCCCAAGCCACATCTCAAACGAGATTACTGTCTGCTCTGGATTAAGTTTTGCGATTAAGTTATGCGGTAGACCACAACACCAACTAAACATGGATAAATTAAACAAGGATGTCTACGTCGGTTCAAAGTTAAGTCACCAACTTATTTGAACGTTATCTTTACAATTTCTAATGTAACTTTAGGCTAACGTTAGACTAACATTAGAAAACGTTAACATTAGCTTCTAGCTGCATTGTACATCATGTCACTTAGCTTCATTTACGCATCTGTAAATAACCGAGATATCAAATGTTAACAATGTTGTGCTGAATGATTCATGTAAATACTGTAGCACCAAATGGTGATGGCAACGATATGCGGTTTATCACGTTTATACTGTGACCTGTACATTTTTGCCTGGAACTTCTCAACATTAAAATTATTAATATAACCCTCCAATGCATAGTTATGGCCCTTTAGGTGACTTTGAGATGATATATAACTTTCTGTCTCCAAAAATCACAAATTGTCTCCTATGAAATGTCTCCTACTGTGACAGCTGCCATTTCGACTGTCCCCGAATATTGACTGATTGGTCTGAGTGAGTGGAGGGGGCGTGGCTTAGCCATAGGTTGTGTCTACTACTGTTGTCTTTTACCTATCTTATACATTTTTCACTATTTCCTGAAGAACCTACTTAGTTTTTATTCATTGCCATGTGATGTGCTAATGAACTTTTTTGGTTACACGGTTCACTTTAGAAATTCTACTACTGAGTATATGTGAAATGTCAACTAACTCTTGGGTTAGTAGAAACAGTTTTTATTGCAACTGAATATCAGCATAGATAGAAGGGCCTTCACATATTGTCTTGGACAAGGGGGGCTTTGGAATAAAGACATATGACTCGTGTCCTTTTCTAGTCAAATTCTGAATATTTTAAGTTCTCAGCAGTAGACATTGATCCAGATCAGGTGCAAAAAGGTTGGGTGTAATTAGCTTCACCATTTAACAAGACTGTCCCGTGGACCTGACTCCTAATATTAGTGTCACCAGTTCTCCTGCTATGTTACCACCTGACACAGACAGATGATGAACAATGTGGCTGCCTATTCCACTGCCAGGGAGACTAGACCCATCTCTCCCGCCAGCTGTAAGCCTGTGTGAGGTGATATCTCACACGCAGAGCTATGATGAATATGGAGACACTACGAGTATTATTTCATTTAGACGGCAGCGCTTGTTTTTTTATATGAGTGAATTCACTCAGTAAGTCAGATGTCATTTTGGATTGTGAGTCTTTTCAAGAGACAATGGAGTACCAATATCAAATATATACCCCACTGTAACTTTGTCATACTTAGATCTGTTTATTTATGTCAAGAAATGTTGCATTCAGGTTGCTTTAAGGCTGCCTTGGGCCTGCATTCATGTACAGACACTACTGAAGTAAACTGCACTTGTTTAGATCATGTAATATCGGATTATGTGACTTATTTTTTTTATGATACAAGAAAACTGGGGAGCAAGGTCATTCATAACTTACTTGTAGTGTGTTTGCTATTACTTTTTTCCTAGAGTTATGGATTTGTTCCAAACCTTTAACCATATAAATATTAGTCTTCGCTGTATCTCATCCTGCACTGTTTGTGCTATACAGAGGTGTTTTATCAAGTGATCAGATTCATTATTTTCATCTAGTGGAGGAAAATACTGGGCAAAAGAAATCCCATAGACACTGAAAAAAAAAACATCTCTACTTTTCCAACAATGAGACTTTGGAGGAGTCTCTAAGAGAGACTAAGAACACTTTCGAAACCACCTAAAAATCCTCTCAACACCCAGACTCCCTAGTAATCAGAGCAATGCCCTGTAAACCTGGCAAATTATTTACTTATTTCCTTGAACTCAAATTATTATATTGATAGCCTAAACGTTGTAATGCAATCACTACCAGCCCGTTCTCATTCCAAGTCGCCATCTAAATGACGCTTTTGACCATACGTCAACATCCGACGCACATGGCACCCTTTAGCGTCAATATGAGATGTGCCTCCTAGTGGTCTAACCCTAATCCTACCCTAGACCTAAACCTATCCGCGTTATCTAACTGACGCTTAAGGTTGCCATGTGCATCGGATTTAGACACATGGTCAAAAGTGTCAGTTAGATGACGCCCTAGGATGAGCGGCATCTAACTGACGCTAAAGGTTGCCATGTGCATCGGATTTAGACGCATGGTCAAAAGTGTCAGTTAGGCCCAAAGATGAGAATGCGTTGTCACTACACATGGAGTAAATAATCATGATGCTAGTAAGAGTTTTCTCTCTCATGGTGGAGTTGAGAGCACATCATCCAGATTGTGAGTGGAAATAACATTATCCCTGTCATAACGGTGCCATTGACATTGCACTAGTGTAGATAGCCCCACAATAGAGCCTGGATAATTAACCTTCAGAACAATTCAAGTTCACAGGTTGTATTACGGATCTGTGAAGCGCAAGCACATCAACAGAGGAAATAAAAGAGCCCTACAACAATGGTCCATTCAATAATACTCTGCTTTAAAAAAACACTCTTTGTTTTATATCTGCGTCCAACGTGGTTTAATTTCATAGAGAAAATGAGACTGGGCAGTGGGGCATTATGTGGAAGGTGGAAGCAAATAACTAAAGCTCACTGCAATGTGAGGTCAGTGTGCATCCGTTGGTTGATCTAATGGAGTGTTGAGATTGGTACAGAGGAGGTCAGATCCTTCGCCCTCATGGATTTGATTATCATTTTTACGCTGGCGACATACATCGACTCTATGCACTACAACTAACAAAAACTCTGCTTGTGTGTATAAAATAAAAGATTGGCTTCAATTTAAACTTTCTAAAACTTAAAGGGGTCATGAACTGGCTTTTTCAATTTTATTAAGGTCTAAAATTAAAGGGTACCTATTATGGAGTTTTGAAAATTGCCCTTCATGTAGTGTGTAACATAGATCTAAGTGAACGAAAACATCCTGCAAAGTTTTAAAAATGAAAGTTCACCGTATACAAAGTTATTGTCTCTCAAAAGTAAGAGTCGACTCTGATGTCTCTGATATGAATCGTTCAACGAACGATGCTTTTCCTTTGTCTAGTTGACGTCAACTTGACAAGTTATTTGAATAAGAAACGCCCACTTATTGCGCTCTGAGACGCCAGGGAAAACCGGAAAACAATCATGTCGACGAGACGCTGTGTTTTGAAGTGCGATGCAAAAGCGAACTTTTTTCATCTGCCAGGAGAGGAGCATTTGAAGACTGCATTTGAAATTGGCTACAGTTCATATATACAAGTATACCACACAAGTATAGCCCAAACCTTGTTCTGTGTTCGCGTCATTTTGAAGATGATTGCTTCACAAACCTAAATGCTATAAAGTATGGATTCGCGAGCCGGCTGATACTGAAGGAAGGATCAGTACCGAGTTTATTCCGACATACTCTGCACAGAGAATACCAATCACAACTTGGCTAGGTCATCTGACCAATCACCGCAGATTAGCGTCACGCAAAGGCGGGTTTTGGAAAAGGACTCGCTGAAACGATTCATATGGGAGTCGGTGAGCAAATCAGGTAAAAATAAATGCATATTATAAGACAACAAAAGGGTTTTTTGTCATTGCATGCTTGTAAAACTGTTGTTGGGGACTCCCAGAACAATATTAGGAACATTTTAAATGCCATAATAGGTACCCTTTAAGGTCAACTTATGACGTTCGCTTGGTTTTTGCATTCAAAAACATCAAAATGAATAAGTAATAGGCTATTTTGCACTCAAGTCTTGAGCCTAGCTGTAAAACACTCGGTTTTTATGGGCGTCTCGCACTGAAGACTTGGAAGTAAATGCCCTTTGCTGTGAGTGGATACAGTTTTGCGTATTATAATGAGTTTCAACTCACCCATCGATGCACGTGGAGGAAATTGTTTTAAAAACGTCCAATGTTGTAAAATGGCAACCGGAATGATTTGACCTAGAGTCTGTGAAAATGAAGCGAAAAAAGAAGAAAAAAAACCCATTGACTCCAGGACAATGGAACCAAAAGTGCAAAAATACTAATCCGTTTCCGGCTTTTTTACAAAAATACATCATCCCTGCAGCACTCCATAGACTCACACTAAAGACAGAAATATCCCCTTATTTAATAATATCAGGTTGATAAATATTGCTTTACATGTGGTTTGGACTGTTATGAAAATTGTTGGAGCCGTGGCCTGTGGTTCATTGTTCTGTGGTGGTCAAGTGGGAAATTCAGGTTTGAATCTTTTCTCTACTGTCTCTGTCCTAAATAACAGCACAGTGCCAAGAAATGAAAGGCCAGTTGTTTGAGTGTCTCTAGTGGTAGCAGCAGACGGCGGTCTCGAGACCGTCTGATTTGGATGGCAAAGTGGGAGGCTTCAAAGGTGGCAGGAGCGCTAGTGGACCCACTCATCCAAGCAGGATCCCTGTCAGCTCTTTAATTACTACTCACTATTTCTTTCACTTACATCTTTTTTTCTGTATAGAACTCAAATAAGCATACCATGAATTTAATGAGATGAAGGTTATCAAAATGGGAGAGTGAGCTACATTGGCTGATTATTGAAAGGACGATTTGCCACCTAATGAACCATGGAGCCCTTACAGAAAGAGCAGAGGAGGGGTGGAGTGCTATTTGATGTTCCAGACCCTCAAATTAAACACAACAGCACAGTGAAATGAGAGAGAATGAGTGAGGACATGGCTCTTTTATTACACATGCTTTCTGTGACTATAGAGGGTCTGGCTCTCACAGGAGGAGGAAAAAAGTGATTTGTTTTTGTTTTACAACTGAAATAGTCATAGCCATAAGTAATTTATTGTGAACTAAGGGTTATTAACATTTAAAGAACAGCTGGGAACAAGGGGCAGATCATTCAAATGCAAGGACGCAGCTTTGGTTTTAACAAAGGGATATTTTCAGTCAGTCATTTTATTCCTCATTAAAAACATTTTTTTTATGTATAAATACATGAATAAAGGTTTTTGAAAAATGCAATGCACACCATGAAATGAAGACTCCAGACTCCTAGCCTGGTTAACGCCAGACACATTTCTTGTTGAGACTTGATTAATGGCGAGACAACTATAACGACTGGGGTCTCTAAGACTGGGTCTTGTCTTAATGCCAAAAGTTGCTCTTTTTCAAAATAATCTTGCATTCTAAACTACTTAGAACAATATCTAAGGCTGCATCAAAAGGTAGCTTCACGTCTGCTACCATGTTGAAGAAATAAACAAACTGCTTCGGTTTGTCGCATAGATGTCGTCATCGTCTTGTTGTCTCCTCGCCTTTCTGTGATTGGTTCCCTGAAATGAGGCGAAAATCTTGGCCATGGTATCCAGACTGCCTTTCAGTGTGAATAAAATCATGCTGCAGAAAGGTCTAAGTCTAAGGTCTAGGTCAGTCAAGGTCTAGGTCTAAGGTCTAAGTCTAAGGTCTAAGGTCTAAGGTCTAGGTCTAAGGTCTAAGGTCTAGGTCTAAGGTCTAGGTCTAAGTCTAAGGTCTAGGTCTAAGGTCTAAGTCTAATGTTTAAATCTAAGGTCTAAGTCTAAGGTCTAGGTCTAAAATCTAATGTCTAAGGTCTAAGATCTAATGTCCAAGTTTAAGGTCTAAGATCTAATGTCTAAGTCTTAAGGTCTACGTCTTAGGTCTAGGTCTAAGTCTAAGGTCTAAGATCTAAGGTATAAGTCTAAGGTCTCAGGTTTAAGGTCTAAGTCTAGGTCTAAGATCCAGGGCTGTAGTACTCGAAGTCCGGTCTTGGAACTCTAAGTTCCAGACTCGAGACCGTTTTTCTATGGTCTCGGACTTGTCTCGGACTCGCTGGTATTCGTCTCGGTCTCAGCCACTGGTCTTGCCAAATATGACTTTTGGCTCTTGATTTCGAGTCCAACATTTTTGTATGTGTGTTCATTTATTACTAGCCTATCAGGGTAACGTTAACTTTACGCAAAATTAACTCGACCAAGTGCTCAATACAATGGAGCGTGTCTTCTCATGCTGTTACTATAGTTACTGGGTGTTGCGCACAATTCTAATACCCGCACGTCTCCCATTTATAATGCAGCATATTCCCGACCCGCAATCGTTATTCACACAGATTATAAAATCAAATAATTCTTTAAAACTATCTGCCAGATGCAATTTCTGCCAGAGTGTTCAGCGGTGCCGCGTCTTCTCTTCTCTCAAAATGTGTTGTGGAAGCCAAGCATCAACCGCTGCCGCGATTGTTCAGGAGTCGGGACATGGCGGAATATTCACTTGCACATTAGGGCCAGCAGTGCATCGTGAATAAAGTTTACCATTTGCACGTCTTTTTAAGTCTCACCAGTTTAAACATTCAAGTGATTTTAAACTAATTAGTGCTCACGCGCTCTCTGGGATGATTTCAGCGCAGATTCATAGAAAATCCACCTCAAGAACAGCTGGCCAGTAAGAAAAGTTATTTTTCACAGATTAATTATATTGCTTTAACACTCAAAACTGTGTCAGTTTCGGTCTTCGTGAGTATACTCTAAACATGGTCGGTTTTGTCTTTAATAAGCATAAAACGCATGCCAGTATAATGAACACAGAATTCTTGCACTAGCTCTTATAGTGGCAGCAACCATATGTGATGGTCATTTTTGTCGTCAAAACAAGAAAAGAGAGCTTTAAGTTAAGGAATCAGGATTGATAGCCTATGTGTTTGATTTATTTAGGACTAAAATACTATCTAGTGTAATTTTCCATTTGATTACTTTATTCAGTTTCTGTCTGTTCAAAAACTTTTTCTCTTTATTTGTCTTTATTTGTATCTATTGTAATTATTTGTGCAACTTTTTTCAAGTTAATTGAACAATTTAAATCAAGCCTTGTGTTGTTTAAATTTTCTTAACAACATTACCCCATTGTAAAAAATGCAACGAGCACAAACATTTAGGCAACATAAATGTAATAATTTTGTTTGGCAAAAACGAAATTCAGGCCCTGAAGACTTTTTTTTTCTGTCCTGGACTCGAACTCTTGACTCGGACTTGAACCTTTTTTTGGACTCGGTCTTGACTTCTAAGTCTAAGGTCTAAATCTGTCCCATGTCAAGCCAAGTCTTTGATTATTTTGAGTTTGTTCCTGTTTGTATATATTTAACTGCATTCGGATTCTGCAAACTTGCTTCCAGTGGACTCCTTTTTACAATAACGCAGTAGTAAATGTTAAAAGCTATATTAATTAAGATTAATAAATGCTGAAAAAGTATTGTTCAGTATTATTTAATGTTAACTAAGGTAGTTAACTAATGTTAACTATTGAACCTTATTGTAAAGTGTTACGAACGATTTAATGGCATCTATAACTGAAAAAAAAATTGCATGGATGGAGTATGCCATTCCGTTTATTTGCTAATTTTGTGAAATTGCGTGCCATAGCGTATGAGCAGAGGTGTAAAGAGTATCTTATAACCATATTTTAGTTAAAGTACAGATACCTTACAGTGGGAAAAGTTCCAAGTCATCAATTCCAATATCACTTGAGTAGAAAGTCTTCAAGATTGCAAAATTGCTATAAATCAAGGTCAACAGCCTCTTAAATATCTTCAAGCACTCAAGTCTCAGTTAAGCTCAAGTGCTCGAAAAGGGAATAAGCCAACATTCCTTCAACCTTCAAAAAGGTCTCTTTAGTATAACAGATAAATCAAAAAATGTTAAATAAAATGAAATAGTCAAAGCCTACTTGCACTGGTCGTGCTGGATTTGGCTCTATGTCTCATCTAAAATATAAAGTATCGGTGATTCAGCAACTATGCTAATGCACTCACATTTGTGTAAAGTAGCCTTGTTGAAAAGTTTGGGTGAGTAAGGGTAAAACGCACAAGATATAGTTCCTTCAATGGTCAGTAGATGGCACTATCACTTCTATTGTAGCAGAAATAAACTTCTGCAGAAAAAGTTAGGTCCTTTGTGAAATGTAACGAGTAATTGGGTAATTTTCAATACTCAAATTGATGCTTCATCATTTCCTCGCTCCTCTATTCTCCAGCCTGTGATCCGGAAACCGATCTCAATTCAGCCATCTTAAATGACATCTCAATTCTCCAAATGACCCTTGAGGAGGTCATCCTAAGGGGGTGGAGCTAAGAAGCGAGTAAAGATTAGAGTAAAGGGGGTGGAGCTAAGAAGCAAGTAAAGATTAGAGTTAAGAAACGAGTAAAGGGGGTGGTGCTAAGAAGCGAGTAAAGAAAATACCCTATACCCCATTTACTATTCCCTACATTACTCCACTATCACTAATATGGTCCACTTGAAGGAGTGAATGAAAACGAGTGAGTGAATTTGGACATTGTATGCGTGGGAAGGGCTGCCGCTTTTGAATTGTTTGTGCTTGCTGTTTAATAATCATTTGAACGTAGCAAACTGGCAACATTTAGCCTTTAACAACATGTAGCCTTCCATGGACAAGTGTCACTATCAAGTTACACTAAAAAACAATGCATCTGGTTTGTCCAATGCTGTTGTTATGTCCATATCAAATACATTTTTATATTTTGTCTTTATACTCTGTCATTCGAAAATATAAATTTTGCTTAGTTGAAAAATATTCAGGTTCTCGAATGATCTTTGATATTTATATTTTCATGTTTCCTTTAAGTTGTAGTAAATGTGTGCCTTTATCATTTGTATATTTTTATATTTTTATTTAGCATTCATTTATTTTTATTTCACATTCAGTCATTTTAGTACTTCACCTCAAACTTCACTTAGTTGACAAGATAACATTTCTAATTTCATTTTTAGATTTGATTTACAGTGTCTGAAACTAGTATATACTAACTTTTAAATTAATAATTTGCAATGCACTTATTGTGTACATACCATGTTTTTTTTCTGTTTTTTTTTTCACATATTTACACACAGGTTTTTTATAAATACCTGCCTGTAATTACATCTATAATTGCACTATTGACTCATTCCATACATCCCATAACACCAAACATCTTCTAACCTTACCCGTATCACCTCAATAGCAGCAAAAGTGTTTTGCAATACAACAAGAACACAATAAGTACATTTTACCTAACAGTATTTTGTACGTGGTAGTTAAAGACACCTAATATAAAGTGGGACCAGCGTTTAACATTGTTCGTCTAATATTTATTGTAATTTTCAGTCAATGTATAGTATTGCATATATTATCAGTGTTTTCATACTAAAGCACAAAAGGCCATACAAATAGCAATGCTTGCTCACAGCGCTGAAAAGGTAATCTTTAATAAATACAAAATGAATCCCAATTTTCTCTGTATCAAACACAAGAGGGAATAATAATGTTCTCAAAAGCCTTTAGAAGATAAATTGGATTGTATAATTGGACTCCAAGCCTGCTGAACAAGGTATTAAGTGAGATGTGTGCAAAGTATGCAAGACAGCGCAGCAGGTGGCCTGACAAAAGATGTGTCAGAGTACATGGCAGCCAAGATCTGCTCTTCATCTCGTTTTATAAAACAACTGACAAATGAAGAAAGCGCAACACTACTGTGTGTTTGTTTGGTTTTTTGATACCGTAGAGATTAGGATTAGCAGCAGAACAAGATTAAGCATCAGATAGGATTCTCGGGTTGCGAGGGGCAGAACAGCAGGGATTAAACCACAATCACTCGAGACAAACGTTCACTCAGTACTGACATATAGAAAAATCTTGGCGCAACATGTAAAAAGCACACACACACAAGTCACATCCAGCACATAATTGAACGATTACCATGCCGGAAACCAATTTATTGGGTGAATGATTCTTGAACGTACCATTTTTATTTATTTTTTAAGTACAGGGACATGGTTTCTCTCTTGGGGGTCGTATCACTTGTGATTTTCAGAAAGAAGTAAAAAGCTTGGCACTGAGAGGTGTGATTTTTGTTGTTTGGGTCAACCTTTTTTCCACCAAAAGAATTTAGTATCCAGCTGTGAGGAAACATGTGGAGTATTACACTCTAAGTGTGGCAGAAAATGCCCTTACAGTTGGATATTCACCCTGGCGGTTAGTCTTCCCAAAGACTGGTGCCTGTTTAAGAAAAAAAAAAAAAAAACTTCAACACCATGCTTCATTTGAGAGCTGATGGCATTGACTTTCAATGTGGAGCACTCCCTGATGTTCATGCTGGATTTGATAGATGCATAATGTGTGCCCTCGGGGACTGACTTATCTGCTCGTGTGGCATTGAAGCTGATGGGCTGTGGCTGACTTCACATCACACATAATGGCAGCTCACCCCGTCATTCAATCTGTTTATGTCTGGTGCTCACAATCTCATGGGCCGATCGCAGATCAGAAAGAGTTCCTTATATAGCATTTATACAGTAGGTTACATGCACTGTAAAAGAAATGACCATAAAAAGACTGCAATAATGCTATCACTCTTAGAAGAAAAGGTTCTATTTAGAACATTAAAGAGTTCCGTCATGTACTTCATATAGAGAGCCATTGACATTCCCAAAGCTCTCAGAGTGTTCTTTTCAGCACACCCTTCATTCTTCTTCCTCCAGACATACAGCTGATCCATGGATGATCCATAGCTGGGCCAAAAAGTTCCAGTTTTGTTTCATCGCTCCACAGAACAGAATCCCAAAACCTCTGTAGCTTATTTACAGGATTTGAAGTCAATTGGAGCAGACTTTTTTTGTGCTTTTGGGTCAGGATTGGTGCTCTGGTGTTTAGTATGCACCTTAAGGTCCTTGCACACCGAGTCGTTTTTTCAGACATTCTGACAAAAAAATATTCTGATGTGTTTTTCGTATTCGTCACTTGGTGTCTGTGAATTGTCAAAACACAAATACTTGTTACGGATGTGAAAAACGCAGAAAATTGAATCGGTACTTTTTTATGATGGACGAACGTTTCGGAGGCAGTGTGCAAACATGATTGACATATCGTGAGGTCGTATTTAATTTTTAACATGCAAATATTTCAGTCGAAAATTTCGGCCTCAGTGTGCAAGGACCTTAACTGGAACCTCAGTGCCTGTTGTCTTGCTGCAGGTCATTTGAAAGTCACTCGAGGGATAATCTGAACCTGCCTTCTCAGAAATCTGGTTTCAGCCATTAGCCATGTTTCCATTGACACGTTTTTATCCGAATTAAGTGATAGCGAATGAAAAATGCCTTATGGAAACAGTAAAATTCGATGAAATTTCATGAAAATCGACTCAAATGAAATACGTTCGGTCTCATCGGATTTTATCCTAATCGATATACGGCTAATGCGCTAAAAGCTGATTGGAAACGTTATTTGCCGAATAAATAATGAATTGCGATCAAGTTTTATGCCCTTTTATGGTTGCAACACGTCAGAAGACAAGTTCATTTCCGGCCAGTCTGTTTGCGCACACATGGCGGATGTCAACAAAGACAGATGTAAGTGGACAAAGCAAAAAAAAAATGCTTCAACCAAAGTGTCTCAGAACTAGGATCTCCCAGAACTGATGGAGCGCTGTCGTTATTACACCACAGTCACCTCCGCTGTCGCCGGGCATTTACGTGCATCGGCATCATCATAATAGCAATGTTTATAGCGTTGTTGTTTTCTTAGGTTAGTTTTGCTTGTTTTTACGTGGCTTGGTTGAGTTCTAATGTATAATGTGGTCTGTTATTTCTGGTTAACAGACTGCGGTGCTGCTATAACACACCGTTGCCATGGACGCAGTTCAGAGACGGAACAGACTATTTTCTTTAGCAGAAGCAATACTCGTTTTTAAATCAAGAAACTCGTTTTTAAGTCAATATTTTGTGTCAAATTATTTATTTTATTTATTTGGTTGATTCATATGTAATAAGCAGGATAATATATAGCGAGGCAGTTGTTATAGCGAATACAATCCCTTCAACAACTGCCTCGCATACAATATCCCATATGTCGCTATCAGCTGGCACATAAGCATTATTAGGCTTCAACTTGTGAAATATTGATCATTTGTTGGTAGATGGCGCGTTCCTTTTGTCTAACAAAACTTTGTTCGCAAAAGTTTGCTTGAATGATGTTCGATTCAGTGCGAAAATGAATGGAAACACCTTAAAATGTCTCAAATCAATTCGATATACCAATTTGATCGCAAAACAGCATGTGATGTCATTACGTACAGGTTTTGATGGAAACACACTTTCACCAGCTTTATTCGCATATGTTTTTTCAATCGAACTTCAGATAATTCGATTGACAAAGTAGATGGAAACATGGCTATTGATAGCTTCTTTATTCTGCCATGTCCTGGTAGTGTAACCTTGTTCCTTTAACCTTAAACTTGCGATCAGTGTCGGAACATTTAGTGCCTTCACCATCATTTTGTATCCTGTTCTTTGTTTGTGAAGGGTGATGAATTATGCCTTTTAGACTCATTCTTTTGGCTTTGGCATATTTTTAACATGCAGTCAAATGAGACACTCAACATACCTAGCCAGTTCAGATATTTAATGTGTTCTAGCTTAAGCACACCTAATGCAACTAATGAAGCCCTTGATTAGTTGCATAAGGTGTACTTGAGAACACGTGTTTTGCAGGATTTGTGCTGTTTTGTGGGATTCTAATCAGGGGAAAATCATTTTGAGACTGCAGTCATTCAAAAAAAGATGGTATTTTGACTGAAAGCTTGGCTATTAAATTTGCTTAAGATTCAAGTGTGCGGACAGTTTATTTATTTTTTTAGTTTTCTAAACTTGTCTGTCTGGCACCTTGTTTATCGTGAGTGCGGTGAAACTCCTTCAAGAGACTGAAGTCATTAAAAGTTGCATTTCAGTTTGAATTTGAGGAAACCACTTGAAACTTTTGTTGAACAATTTCAATTACTATTGATTGATTTGTTCATTGCAAAAGCGGACAGTCTGTAAATTTGGCCAACCAACCTGTTTGTAATTGGGGTTGAATTATTTCAAATTGTATATACTGTAGAATTCATAAACCCTTATTATGGTTATTAGTGACACCGGTGGCCTTTAAGTGAACTGCACTCAGCAACTTAGCTAGTGTTCACACTCAAGCACAAGTAACACACAATACACTGAATGTGATTCAATGCTCCGATATAGCACAGTCATTTGCTCTAGGGGGCGTTTACACGAGTAATACAACACTATTTTTCAACTAAAAACAGAAAACTTAATTTACACTTATCCATGTGAATCTGAGATCTTTTCGACAATTTTGAAAATAACTTTGCAGCGATATACTTTTAACGGACACCGTCCACAGCATCATAACGACAGATGATGTCATTAAATTACACAGTTATGATAGTTTGATTATAAAGTATATCTGAGACCATATAGACTCTATAGGCTGTATTCAAAACCACATACTTGCCTAATATATAGTTGGAAAAAAGCAGTAGGCTAATCAATAGTACGTCCTTAGCCTTCAGTATTCATAAAAGAGTATTCATAAAAGAGTAGGCAAGAAATGTACTGATTGTCGCGAGATTCGGACGTATGTATTCTAATGTTGTGTCCGAATATGCCAACTTATATAGGAGAACACAGTATGTGAAAATAGTTGTATGTCTGAAACCTCAGTATTCATAAAACAGGATGGCTTACTGCTTCTGCCCAGATTCTGAACTTATCATTGGATACTTTTCTATCCCAGCCTTCCCAGGAGGCCCCAGTTGAGGATACGTCATTATCAATATCGCAAAGATGTTTTCAAATGTGAGTAAACACGGTTCCTTGTGTTAAAATCGCATCTGTTGAACTACTGTAAACTGTTAAATTGTTACAGATAATGGAGCCTGACTTTCAGAAGCTTTAAAAGCATTATCAAAAACGTCATGAAGCTTCTGGAAGTCAGGATCCATTGATTGATATTGTATGAACTGAAACCAGCAGGACAAACTTGACCAAAATTGAATGCATGTTTGTTTTTTGTTTTTACTTGCGTGAAGGCTAGTAAATAATGACTGAATAGATATTGTTTAGAAATATTATGGATTTATATTATAGTAATACCTTGTAGAAATAAACTTGAAAAAAAAATCCGCTTTATTGAGAATTTGTGCTGGAGACACTTTCAAAAAAAAGATTTACAAACATCACATTTACATTTATTTACCCATTTGGCAGATGCTTTTATCCAAAGTGACTTTCTATGCACTTATTACAGGGACAATCCCCCTGGGAGAAACCTGGAGTAAAGTGCCTTGCTCAAGGACACTACGGCTGTGAAGATTGAACCAGCAACATTCTGCTTATCAGTTCAGTGGTTTAGCACACTACACCACAAAAGTAATAAAGCTACAATAATTAGCATGTAACTGTAAACATTTGAAATGACATATGGCAAGAACTGGAATGCTGACAATATGAAAATGTAAAACGTTTGAACCTTTTTAAATGTTTTACAGGTAATCATGCTCATGGAGAGCAGGCACACAAATGTTTGAAGGAGCGACAGCCAGATTGTCCGCATATGTTCTGCCACTCTTGCTTCAAGGTTGTGAAAAAAACCGTAATATAATTAAGGTTGGTCAGCATTTATTATTTCTATTGTGTGTAAGTGTTCGGGTGGGCTAGCAATGCAATTTATTCTGGGGTAATCTTCATTTTTAAGTAGTGACTTACTTTTTTTAGTATAAAAGCAGCACTCTTCTCCAAAGACAAGATCTTCGAGCAGCTGCCCAATGTCTCCTTTGTGCAGACTTTACAAACGCTAAGGAAACACCGTTCTAGTTATCGAGTTATTGATATTATGAGTTGTTAGTGCACCTGTCGCTCATATCTCTTTTTTTAATTGTAGAACTTACAATTACATACAAGATCAGAGAAGATGGCATGGTTCTGGTAATGTAAGAACAGAAGAAAAAAAAACAAGAAACATAAATATGTCATGGTTTTACGTACATCATATTGTGAGATAGAAAAACGAGCACAATGTCAAGGTTAAATATCTTTGAATAATTCATCATAATGCATAAAAAATGTCTTTGTTCTTATTTATAAGCCTGGAGGATGAAACAAAAGTGTTAGATTCAACAAGAAAAAGAGAAACATAAAGCAGATTTAAGCCATTTGCTTGTGAGCAAAAAATTTTGCAAATAAAATAAAGGAATTGACAACATATGCAAGAGATAACAATTTTGGGTTTTCACAATAAAAAATGTTGCCATCCATGATAAAAGTGCACGAAACGGCTCTGGCGGGGTTAATAAAGGCCTTCTGAAGTGAACCGAATGTGTTTGTGTTCGGAAAATATCCACATTTTTGAACTAAAATAACATATCAAGTCGACTTACGCCTTAAGAGTAACCCTTGACTTTGACACACACAGTAATAATGACGAACGTGGTTCGTTATTTTAGTTGATAATGTTTAATTTAATCATGAGTGGAATGCGCTTATTAACTTCCAAAAAAATATACCCCTTCACTCTTTATAAAAGAAGAGCTTGGTAGAGCCAGGACATTTTTAAATATAACTGATTCATTCCGTCTGAAAAAACAATGTCATATACACTCATCGGCCACTTTATTAAGTACCTCAGGCTAGTACGGGTTGGACCCCCTTTTGCCTTCAGAACTGCCCTCAATTCTTCGTGGCATAGATATCAACAAGGTGCTGGAAGCATTCCTCAGGGAGTTTGGTCCATATTGACATGATGGCATCACACAGTTGCCGCAGATTTGTTGGCTGCACATCCATGATGCGAATCTCCCGTTCCACCACATCCCAAAGATGCTCTATTGGATCTGAGATACTGGTGACTGTGGAGGCCATTTGAGTACAGTCATGTCCATGTACAGTCACACCAACTCATTGTCATGTTCAAGAAACCAGTCTGAGATGATCCAGCTTTATGACATGGTGCATTATCCTGCTGAAAGTAGCCATCAGAAGTTGGGTACATTGTGGTCATAAAGGGATGGACATGGTCAGCAACAATACTCAGGTAGGCTGTGGCATTGCAACGATGCTCCAATTGGTACCAAGGTGCCCAAAGAGTGCCAAGAAATATATTCCCCACACCATGACACCACTCACCACCAGCCTGAACCGTTTGATACAAGGCAGGATGGAATTCCATACTTTCATGTTGTAGACGCCAAATTCTGACCCTACCATCCGAATGTCGCAGCAGAAAATCGAGACTCATCAGACCAGGCAACGTTTTTCCAATCTTCTATTGTCCAATTTCGACTGAGCTTGTGCAAATTGTTGCCTCAGTTTCCTGTTCTTAGCTGAAAGGAGTGGCACCTGGTGTGGTCTTCTGCTGCTGTAGCCCATCTGCCTCAAAGTTCGACGTACCGTGCGTTCAGAGATGCTCTTCTGCCCACCTTGGTTGTAACGGGTGGTTATTTGAGTCACTGTTGCCCTTGCTATCAGCTCGAACCAGTCTGGCCATTCTCCTCTGACCTCTGGCATCAACAAGGCATTTCCGCCCACAGACCTGCCCGCTCACTGGATGTTTTCTTCTTCTGGACCATTCTCTGTAAACCCTGAGAGATGGTTTGTGCGTGAAAATCCCAGTAGATTAGCAGCTTCTGAAATAATCAGACCAGCCCTTCTGGCACCAACAATCATGCCAATGTTCAAAGTCACTCTCAAATCACCTTTCTTCCCCATACCGATGCTCGGTTTGAACTGCAGGAGATTGTCTTGACCATGTCTACATGCCTAAATGCACTGAATTGCCGCCATGTGCCTGGCTGCTGTAGAAGATTAAGTGTTAACGAGCAGTTGGACAGGTGTACCTAATAAAGTGGCCGGCTGAGTGTATATACACCAAGTTTGGCTTCAGGGTGAAGTAAATCATGGGCTAATTTTTATTTTTGGTTGAACTATCCCTTTAAATCAACCCAAAATGTATTGTGGGTTATTCTACAATCACAAAATAAATGTGCACTTGTTTCTTCAACAAGACAACAAAAAGAGCAAGTTTCATCAATATCATGATATATTTTAGATAGATTAATTAAAGATGTCGCTTATATCTTTTAAGTCGCTTGCGCTAGTGATAACGTCAACATGAGTGGATTATGTCCGGATCATACTTCATGCTTTCGGGCTATCTAGTACTACTCTTTTAGTGCTCATTGAGTAAGTACTTACAGTAAGTACCTACTCAGTGAGTATGCGGTTTCGAACAAACCCTCTATACATATTGCTATGTTTTAATTCAATCGCTTTTCTTTGCATGAAACATTGACATTACAGTACAGAATGGCTCTTTCTGCATTATCCTGAACATTGTATAAGCATTTTTTTCATATCGCCTGGTTGGTATATAAACTTGTCAGTTAAAGGTGGAATACCCAAGATTTTTACATTAAAATATCCCAAAATCACAAGGCCAGTGTTATATATTTAGTTAAGATGATAACTTACAATATTCCAAATGTTTCAAACAATGTTTAAATCGTGAGCAAATTGAGATTTTAACCAAGGAAACGAGGCGTGTGAGCTGGGAGTCGCCAGTCATTCGCGTCATATCAGCGGTACCTCGGTTTCCGCTCGCACTGACGTGTAGTCCTGGACAAATGCGGAAGTTGTAGTTGTGCTTTAGCGTCTATCAAACAACAAACGTCAGCTTGTTTCGCACATTTGTTATGGGAATGGTGCACAATTATTCTCCGAATGTGAACTGTTGGCTGTAAAGGGGGTCGCACACCGGACGAGAAGAGCCGCGCCACGTTGTTTTTATTATTATTGTATATTTACGTTTTAAACCCTAATGTTACCACTATATTTTTAAGTTCAGCAAACCTGGCTTTTTTTACTCATATCTTTTTACATAGTGTTATGGCCAGTAATTGTACAATTAATGCTAATGATGACGTAAATGTAATTCAAAGAGCAAGCCGTTTCCAAGCGTGATTCCTCAGATGTGCACATGTAGCTGCTCACTAAAATCTTTTTGTGCATATACCCAAGCTACGTCTCCTTTCAACCACACAGCAGTTATTTTCGCGTATTTCCATCACAGCATGTAAAATCTGTCCTGATTACACTGTCCACGGGCTGAGTGAAAATCTGCAGGAATGGTTCCAGAGTGAATGAGGTTATGAGATACAGAAGGGCTTTCACTCTGCTGCTGAGTGCACTCTGACAAGATTGCTGTCAAATCCTAGGGATGGGACAAGAGTTACTGAGTGTCACATGACAGTAATGGGAAGGCGGGGTGTGGAATATAGGGGTGAAGAGGCGTGTCAGTAGCAGTACTGAACTAGCAGAAAAAGACAACGACAAACTGAAGTTAATGATGCGATATCAGCTCTTGGTGTTCTATTGCACTCATTCTCAGTCTTTTTCAGATTACATAGGCTCGAGTGTTCCTGTGATACCATACCACCTACTTCAAACGTACATTTTTGTAATATTATGCAGGTTTTTATAGATCTGATAGAGCCCCAGAATCACAAAGTAAAAAACTGTGATTCCTAATTCTGTCTTTAAAGGAGAACTTTGGCGCAAATTGTACCTTTGGTCTAATGAAACATCGGTCCCAGTCAATTGTTCTCTGAGATTTGTTTTCATGATAATACGAATGTTTTATCTATCTAAAAATTAAATTACGAATAACTGCTAGCTATTGGGGGCATTTACTAAATCGCTAGTTTATCCCACTAACAAGGCTCAAAATTGCCCCACACTAACACAGTAACATAATGAGTGTCCATACATGCAAAACGAAGCATTGAGAACTTCTGTATGTGTACAGACCGTTTAATAAGAAGATACTTTATAAAGACAGTTCACTTCGTGTATACAGACAGGAGCCATCTTAGAAAACTGTCTCGATAAGTCGATACCTCGAATGCCGTTCATAAAGTTTCAGAAGTTCGATGAAATTCATACAGTTCAGCTCACTTAGCACGACGTTCGTGGTTTGACTTGTCATGACTGTTTTCCAAGATGGCTCCTGTCTGTATACGCGAGTGAACTGTCTTTATAAAGTATCTTCTTATTAAACGGTCTGTACACTTACAAAGTTCTTAAT
The DNA here is from genome assembly GCA_030378365.1 of Hybognathus amarus. NCBI lineage: Eukaryota > Metazoa > Chordata > Actinopteri > Cypriniformes > Leuciscidae > Hybognathus > Hybognathus amarus. Next base: position 92,933 of record JAQIUQ010006114.1, read on the forward strand.
GCTTCGTTTTGCATGTATGGACCCTCATTATGTTACTGTGTTAGTGTGGGGCTATTTTGAGCCTTGTTAGTGGTATAAATTCTTAAAACTACAATTTTTACTTGGTAAAAAATAAATCTGCTATTTTTTCTGTAGGCCTATACATTTATTTATTTATTTTTTTTCAAAATTTTTTTATTGTATTATTTAACTATGAATCAACTGATTCTGATGATTGTGTGTGTGAGAGAGAGAGAATAAGGTTTTGACTTGAAATCCAGGGCTTCCTACAACAAATTAAGAGCAACATGAAATATAAAAATAATAATAATAAAAAACTATTAACTGTAGCCTTTAATACAACAATGATATTCTTCAACTTAATAATTGCAAATGTCTTTGAGATACAATGCTATTACATGTATATTTCGTAAATTAATGATCTAAAAAGGGAATATTGTGCTTCAATGAAGGCAAGGATGTTACCTTGTGCACAAATGAGTTTACATTCTCAATGTGTGATCCATGTGTTTGTTTGAACATTAAATATTTCGGTAACACTTTACAATACGGGTGCACTAATATGCATTAATTCATGCATAACTAATGCACAGATAATACTGAATTAATGTGTAACTAATGAAGAACTAAACCATTAATTAATGATTACTGCATCAGCAACTAATAAAGAGTCAATATGATTAATAGATTAAGTAATATATGAATTGCTATTAATTAAATGTGTTAATTCCTTAATATATTTTATTAACTAATAGTGTAAATTAATGTGTTAATTATCACAATTAGTCAAATCTATGCACTTCAACTTCCAGTTGTCTGCTTTAATTAAGTATCGTTATGTTATGACTTTACTTGTTGAGGCACACCATTATTAACTAGTCATTTAGTTATTGTAGTAATTTGCACATGAATTTGCACTAATAATGAAGTAATTAATCATGTATTAATGCATCTTAGTGTACCTGTCATATTATCTGCAAGTTGAAATACAAGGCTTTGGCTCATTCTGGTAATTAACATATTAATTAACACTATTAGTTAAAAAAATGAGTTATTATGGAATTAATCCACAATTACATATTTAATTAATAACAATTCATGTATTAACTAATACATTAACCTTACAGACTCTTAATTAGTTGCTAATGTGGTAATCATTAGTGAATAGCTTAGATAACCATTAGTTACACATAAATTCAGTATTATCTGTGCATTAGTTAAACATGAATTAATGCTTATTAGTGCATCCGTATTGTAAAGTGTTACCAATATTTCTTATTCATTTTATATCAGTGTTTCTTTGTATGAAATGTTTCAAAATCCAAAACAGTTTTTAGTTTATAAATAATGTTGTGTATCTGTATTCATTCTCGTCAATTCTCTGTTATGTTGAGTCTGGTGTGATATTTCGCAGGAATTGAGTGCTCTCTTGTGGTATAAACAGAAACTGACCCTGCTCAGCATGCACCAGAGTTTGTGGCAGCCTTTTGTCATATTGCCATAATGAAAAGATAATGTTTTGTGAAGAAATCAGGGGGAGACATCAGATGAATATATTTACTTCAAGGACCACAGGCAACATTCAAAAGACTTAAGGAGGTGAGAACAAATGCACGGAGACTATAAAAAACAATCTCTCTATGTGCCAATCAAGTGCTTTTTTCCTCATCAGTGTTCAATTCTAGAGCTGCCCATTCTCTGCCCTGTATCAAGAGACCTGCATTTCTTCTCCCTCTTCTCTAAGCTGACACAGCCCCACTCACAATTTGAGCAATAATCAAGTGTTTTTGTGTTCTCGGGCGGTACTTCTCTGCACGAAGCCATCTCATCCTGGTGCGGCTTAACAAGAGTATTCTCTCTCAGCGTTACCCATTCTTATCTGTCCTTTTCTCATTACCTGCTTCTGTTTTTCTACATTGCCTTTTCAGTAATCTCAGCCTATCTGCGTATCATGTGTCATCGCTATCACACAATCTTCTTTCCACATTCTCACTATTTTGCCTCTCTTTCAGCGGCCAATTTCACCCACGTTTCAATTTCTCTCTCTCTCTCTCATACGCGCCTGCTAATCTTATTTTCATCTCCAGTCATTAACACGCCACTCTACAGTCTTTCTCGCCTCTGCACATTCTCATTTATCTCTCTCCATTTTATTGTTTTCCTCCATTCCAGCGCCACCTTTGCTTTCCATCATGGTGCAGTAAGTTTAGCAGGTAAATCAGCCGTCACCGTTGAGTGGGCCTGGCGATTGCCCATGAGTGCTTTCTGTGAAATGATTCCCGCCCCCTGACCTGGAGGACTGCTGTTTCTCCTGTGGGGGGTGTTGTATAAATTACGTGTGTGAACTAAGGACAAACTGTGCGCCACCATAAACAAATCATTAAATACTTTAACGATTTAAATATTTTAGAACCCTGCTGCTGGGGAAACTATGATTGTAATCAGCCTAGGCATCTGTAAAACATAGCTTAGATGCTATCTTTTACAAGGAACAGTAAATATGGTACCTAATACTGACATGAGTTGTTGTTAATATTAATACTGTAGGTTTAACATATCATGTATAATATATGTTTACTATAATTTCTTAAAATGTACCCCTGACCCACCTAACCACATTTAACCCAGCTGTTGATCGCTTTATGTGATAAGATAAACAATGGGAATTTCAAGGGGGTAATCCATCGACCGGAAGTTGAAGCCTCGCTGGAGTTGCCATCTTGTAGCAGAACTTTACTTGCGTTAGCATTTCCATTGACTCCCATTCATTTTGTCATCACTTTGACACCGAATAACTTTACATCTGAGGCATTTGAAGACCCCATTTGTCCTTTATTTATTTCTAAAGAAACACGAACAATGTATAAAATGCTCCATTACCTTGTAGCTTGTGTTATGGCCCCAGTAAAGCAGGGTTTTTTTGTAAAGGTAAGCTAACGATTGCGTACATACTCCACGTGACTCTAGCCCCTTTCAAACAGCGCGTCGAACAAAAGCCAGAACCAATGCCGTAAAGGATGTGTCACTAACAAGGACGTTTTCAGTACTGAAACTCACAGGATATTCTTATAATATGATGACCTCTTAGATGTCAAAAGCTCAAGGAAAATTTGATTTCTCAGTTCATCACCCCTTTTAATGTTCCCTGATCAATATTTATAGGTCAATGACATGACGTGCATATTTATGTGTCCAAGTGCATTATTTCCTTTTAAAATAATTTGATATTCATGACGTATCAATATATTCTATAAAACCTATTTTGTTTGAATTCAATTTTAGTGCATTTAAATAATACATATTATTTTGTTTTGTTATACAAATAAAACCCCTAAAATATTTTGTTGAACCCCCAAAAAGTCAGGTGGTGCAACTGTCCGAACAAATGAACAGATTTTTGAAGAAAACTATTTAAAATAGTATCTTACTAAAACAATACTATACTATACTTAATAAAAAATAGGATGGCATAATTTTAGGTTTAAAACCTTTCATATAAACGCGCTTATAAATATATACTGCATTTTTGGGTGAACTAACAGACCCCCACTCTGTCACCTCAGCTGTCTTGTGTACTTATTAAAAATGTACTTTAGCAAAAATGCGCATCAAGAGTAATGATTAAAAACAGAGATGTGACTCTATAGTCAAAGAAGACCATCTGGCACATGTGTATATAAAGACAGGTGCTGGGTGAACAGCACTTAAGGTTTTGTTTACACAGCATATAAATCTGATTTCCTTATCAAATCCAATATTTAGGACTGACTATCTGTGAAAGTGATGAAATCAGACCCATTTGTACAGACAGTACAGTCAATACCTACTGTATTTAATTTGGTTGCTAGCGATGGTGTAATCCTCAGCAGGATGTCGAAGGACTTTCTCATGCAGCCACTGAGAGTAGCTGTCAGTGTGGAAAAAGAAGACAGATAACTGGAAATTTTGCCTCTTCTCACGTCAGTCATGACATGTCACTGTTCAACCCACAGTGCTGAACTCGCTCTGATATTTAGAAAACAATTCACCAAAAATTACATTTTAATATTATGGTAACAATATTGTTTTATCATTATATTTTCATTCAGTTACACTTCAGAATTGGTGTCATTATATGTATTTAGAATAATTGTTAGGTGTAGTGTAATCATGTTGTATTGCAAATCACTACTGTGCATTTGTTTTTTTGTTTGAGGTGCTACTGAGATGGGACACGGGTAATGTTAGGGGCAGGTTTGGTGGTATGGTTAGATTTAAGGGTGGGTTAGGTGATGTTCAACATTTGTTTTTGTTTTAAATAAGTATGATGTAAAATCATGTATGTACACAATAAGTGCATTGTACCAAATTATACATTTAATTAATGAATTCATGTTAAAGTTGGTAAAGACACTTATATAAAGTGGGACCTTTTATTCTATTTCATATATTCATCTTAATTTTCATACTTAATAATTGCTTATTTTTTCAGTGCGGTTTATGGTCATTTTTATTTGACTTTTGTATTTTTAACTGGTTATGTTCCATTTTCTTGACTTTTATTTGGCATTCTGTGCTGTTTCTTTTAGTTCCTGTTTCCCTGCTCTGTTTAGTTTTGGGCTGAGTGTGAAATTGCCCCCTTTACCCTTAATTACATTTTGAGGAGACAGCCATAAGTAGTGGTGTCCGAATCCATGCACCGCAATAACAAGTGTACATCAGATGCTATAGAATACCCATAATGCACTGTAAGGGTCTTGCCTAATAAATACCCGCGTCTGACCAGAAGGATGGCGGCCGCAGCTAAATCATCCAGCCATCCATTTTCCAAACCGCTGGTCCAATGTGGGTACAAATGTAATATCCGACAGGTATTGAGAATGAGGAGTTGACGTCATTGTACAAAGCCCCTCCCCTCTCCGCCATGTTGGTTGGATTCCCACGGCAAAACCGCATTGTTTACGTGTGTTTTTAGCTCGGTAGTAGAGGAGATTCTCGCAATTCCGCACTGTTTTACCATGCCTGGAAGTCACTGCTGCGTTAAAAACTCCTCCAGTAACGCACACTAGACATATGGAAAACATAGGAACAATGGAATACAGTTTTTTAGGTTACCGAAATGGGCACAGCATCAGGGAGAGTATCTGACAGGAGACGCTGGATTGCACGGTTGGCTAATGCCTTTAGTACCGATTTTCACTGTTTGATGTGCCTTAACGAACATACGCAAAAGTGTTGTTTAAGTGCCTTGTTCATTACTTTTTTATTTGTTTGAAACAACTTGATATGGCATAACAATATTTATTGAGAACTGAAATATATGTATATTTGGACAATATAAGTTTCATGGACAACATAAGCAATAATAATAAAATAATAATACTGTTATTAATGCAAAATAACCCAATATCTTGATGCTGCTTCTCCAAATACAGCTCTTTTGCGCTTAGTGTGAGTTTGTTCCTGTAAGGTCCCTTTTCTTTCGCCTTATCTTTTTGCATTGCTTTACTTTCTTCCTTTTTCTCGTATTCTTAGATCCGTCTCTGTCCTGCCAAAATAATAAATGCGCGAAAATTAAAGAGCTCTGGAATGTTTAGTCGCGTCTCTGTGGGGTTCTAACATAGGGTTCTAAAGGCGTTGCCACTGGTAACCGATAGCGTCTCCTACCATCATGGCCGACCGGCTCAGACCCCGCCCAAATCGGCACGTGACTCCTCATTCTCAATAAATATCATACAGCCCTTCCGGCACACTCAGTGCCCAAATTTAATCACTCGTTTTCATTCACTCCTTCAAATAGACTATATTATGGTGATTTTCCACTGCGTGGTAAGACTTGGCTTGGTTCGCTTTCCTTTGGCTCGGTTTGCTTTTCCACTGCAGTTTAGTACCGCTACAATGTGGGTGGGATTATAGACGTTATTGTTATAGAATTATACAAAATCGAAGTGATGAGAGAATGGCCTCAGATTCAGATCAAGATGTGTTTGTATAACACAGTCTTATCCCAATTCGTCATATGACTGACGGTTTGGGACGTCCTTTTGACCATTCGTCAATATACTACTTTTTAGGGCCCCCTTAAACGTCGGTAGATGACGATCCCGGGTCGTCATACAGCTGACGCTTTACCTTTAACGTCAGTTCAGGTGACGAGTTGGGTTTAGGGTTAGGTTTAGGTCTGGGGTAGAGTTAGGATCCCATAACGTCATCTAGCGACGTTTAAGAGGGCCCTAAAAAGGCATATATTGACGAATGGTCAAAAGACGTCCCCAAAATGTCAGTTATATGACGAATTGGGATGAGACTGTGCTGGTTTGTAAAATGCTGTATCTGATAAACTCATTGTCACAGTGGTTGTTCTGTGGTTGCTGACTGCCTCAAGTCAAAAGAGCTTCTTTGAAATGGCTCAATGTAAGTCTATAGGATATTTTGGCCATTTTATCACCAGGAAGACGAAAATCCACCAATTGCTTAGAAAAGCACACCTCCTCCTCACCAAGCTGTAGGATTTGAGGTATCATTCATGTCTGTACTACAAACGGTGCCAGGATAAGTTGAATGTCAAAGTTTAATACTCTGGTAAAATCTGTAACACAATAAAGGGGTGATGATGGATTTTGATCCACTTTTCCTGGGAGGATGATGAGGTTGAAATAAGCTGTGAGTCACAGAAAGTCTTTCAGGCCCTGTTTACACCTGGTATTAAGATGCGATTTTGTTCGATGGATCACAAGTAGACGAAGGAGACACATTCCCATTTACACCCGGTGTTTAAACAGTTTGTTTTTTTTCCCTCTTTTAACCACTTCTGTCTTGATTTCTTCGAGGTTAGGGTCTATGGGCGGGTAAATGTGTTTTTCAGATCTTTTGATCTAATGGACAAAATAAGCTTGAGCAATCAGCATATGAACACGACCAGAGATGACAGAAAACATGGAGAGCATCAGCTTTCGTTTATGCTCTGAAAACCGCAAGATCACACCGAATGTGTGTTAAAAATCAGGAATGCTGAGAGAACATTGTGCTTGGTACGATTTTCATCTTCAACCCAAACTCGGGTCTCCAGCCGACAAAATTTAAATCCTGCTTGTCTAGCACGCTTCCGATAATCTAGACAGTAGACATAAGAGTAGACAGTCTTTTGTGGCTGTTTGAATGTATTCAACCACATGAGTGTTTAACACTATAAAAACAATCCGGTCAAATGTATTTTCGACTACTTCTGGAAGTGGTCAAAAGTGGACAAGCTCAAAATATTTAAACCTGTATTTAGTGTCGTCCACTTGTGATATAATAAACCAAAACGCATCTTATTATCAGGTGTAAACAGGGCCTTAGAGCTCCACAAGCAGCTTGAGAAGTCACAATTGTCATCTATAGATTGAACTTCATTCTTCTTGTTTGGAGTGTGATGATATTCATTAGCCCCCGTGTCCCTGGGAACAAAAGTGAAGAGTGGTTGTTCAGATAGAAGGGCTGTCGCTGATGAGGACTCTCTCATATGATTGCTGTCAAAGCTGCTAGATGTCACGAGTGTTTCTGAGAGGCTGCAGACAGTAATGTGGTGTTAAAGGATCAGTATGACATATGTGGAATGCAAGATGCAATAGTTACTAAGGATTTTAATTGATTAAAAATGTAATCAAATGAATGTCACAATATGCAGATAAATTAAGCAAATAATTCTCACTCATCAATCAGTCAGTGCACTTTAAGTTGTTTACGTTCATTATTTTTGAAATGTGTGCTTTTGGGACATGAGGTCATTTAAAGGGGGGGTTGACTGCTTTTTTTCTTTGCATGATTGTGTTTATGGGGTGCAATATAACATGTATTCGTGGTTTTTCTTTTTTTAAAAAAGTCTTATTTTTCATAAATTTCACCTTTATTGTAAGCCGCGCTCTCCTCTGTCATATAAACGACCGGTTGACTTCTTGAGTCTATGAAACCACTCCCTCAGAAACAGGCAGCGGGCTCAGATTGGTTAGTTTGGGCCGGTGTGTTGTGATTGGCTAAACTGTCGCTCACGTTGTCCGGAAGGTTAACGCCCATTACCTTTACGAGCGAAACGTGCATGCCAAAGGTCCAATGTTTGAGGCAGAATCAGACCGAGAAAGCCGCAACTGAAAAGGCTCTTACTAAAGATTTCTGATTTCTGACTTTATACATGTTTGTTTTACACAATTGCATCTGACTAGCAACAATAGCGACTGACTGGCTACTAATGTTATACTCAAACAGCGTTGGCATTAGTTTACGTTCTTGGTCAAATCTAAAATAACGTCATAAAGCATATATACTAGGGGTGTAACGGTTCACAAAATTCACGGTTCGGTTCGAATGCGATACACTTGTGTCAGCGGTTCGGTTCGGTACATTTCAAATACAGCAAAAAGAAAGAAATGGCAGAGAAATTTCCTTGGTTTAATTTTTTTGATTATATTTTTATTAAAACTAACATCATAAAGTATGATATTTTTAACTTTGAGCAATGATGGAACTACTTGACTTTTCTTGGAAGCATATAAAACAAAACAGCTCCTTGGACAAAATAAAATGTAATATTGTAGTAGTTATAAACAAAGGCTTATTTTAGTTTAGATTAACATTTGAGGGCAGCAATTGTATTGATAATGTCAAAATACAACCGACGTGATGTTACTTGAAAGCATTATAGCCTATTCCTGCCAAACTTACAGATAGTAGTGTTCTACAGTAAATCCTTGGTGATGTTGCTGATCTGTGGACACTGGATAGTTCATTCATGGCACAATGTTTCTTCCTGGTTTCCACATCAGCGCTGTTTGATCCGTTAATAACGGAGAAATGTGAATGTTTCTCACTAGATCTTGCAGCGATGTTATTACTTCAGTGGCGAATTCAAATGTTTTCTTTACTGGATTTGCCGATGTAGTAGTGCTGATGATGAAGATCGGCTTGCGCTGCTTTGGTCCAAACTGATGAACGGTCCGTCATCCAAACAACCACACAATAATGAGTAGCTCAGTTTCGTTCCGTTTACGTTAAATTTGCCATTTGATGTAGGGCAATGTTGTGGTCACGCCAATGTCTCTTACAATAAAAAAATAATCTGAGCGTGCTTTCACTTTTGTTTGAGGGTGCTTAGCACCCTCAGAGCACCCCTGTAGAACCGGGCCTGTGATCCGTGTTTTCGTCCTAAGTTGATCCACTCTAAAAAATGCTGGGTTGTTTTAACCCAATTTTGGGTAAAATATGGACAAACCCAGCCATTGGGTTAAAAATGTAATTAAAAAATGTAACCCAATAGCTGGGTTTGTCCATATTTTACCCAAAATTGGGTTAAAACAACCCAGCATTTTTCGAAGTGTCCGAATTCATATTTGGCCTGACGAGCTTAGCAGTACATTTTGTTTGTTTTCATATTTATGTGGAGTTTGTGTTGGAGTGTGTGTTATGCTGGAGTGTGTGTTGTGCAGGAGGCAGGAGTGTTTTTGTGTTATCAGACTCATGTCGTCAGCTGCAGTGCCGTCGCATAGACTGTATATAAAAGGAGAGAGGCTCGGGAGCGCGCGTGCACGTCACATCTGATGGATTTCTCAGAAAATCCCACCCGGAGACTTCTCATAGAAATGAGAATACTGGCCTTCAGAGGTAATAGCAAAACCCGACAAGTGGATCATTGTAATGTGTGATTACAACCCATTCACACACAGGCAATAAAAAAAGGATTCAGTTTAGAAGAAAAGTTACATATAGCACCTTTAAAACTGATGAAAACATGCAGCCACATTACATTGAAATGCAGCTGCATGCACGCTGCTTTAAAAAAAAACAGAGATGTTTTCTGAACAGATATGTTTATTGTGCTTCAGCACTACAGCCTGCTAAAGGTCATGCAGGAGTCATGCCTGGAGACAGCTTAATTGGAAATCAAACACAGGCCGTGAGAAAGGGAGAAAGAAAAGAAGGCAACAGATGTTAAAGGACATGAGTCAAGAAAAAAGCAGTGAGTGAAATCTCTCAAGACCGATATTGATTTGCGCTGAATAGAAAAAATGAGCCTGGCTATGGGTGTGGTGGCGAGAGAAAGCAATAAATAAAAGATTAAATGTCCTGACATTGGGTTGGACAGAAATCAATGGAAATAATAATGTTACAATGCACATTTCCATTAGTCTGGGAGAGACTGAAGGCGGTCCGCATGTCTAATGTATCATTCAAAGCGAGCAGGTCTGCACTTACTCCCTTATTTGTTTTATGAATATAATTTATAGCACACTTCAGAGCAGATCATATCACAAGGAAGGTTTTGGGATTTCGTTCTGACATACTGTCTCCTTTCAAAGCCGTGCAAGGTAAATAAATAATCATGCATCCTGTTTTAACACTCAGGGCCGGAACAATGGGCCTCAGACTGTCAGGGGCCCCTAATCTATTGTGTTTGGATGTGATGAATGTGCAATTGTAGTTTTAAATAAAAAAATCATATGAATGGAATAAAAGGCCATTTAAGTGTGCAAAATACACTTTGAAGTAATACTAAATTAAAAGCTTTATTTGAAAGTACATTTTAAACCATGTTCTGGTCAACTTTTGTCATGCTTTGAAGAACACACCTATTTTTAAGTGTTTAGATCAGTACTTAGATCACTTGATTATTATGTTTTAATTATTTGATATTACATTTAAAGGTAACACTTTTTATTTATGTATAGACAGAGTACAGTTTGAACAGAGGGACTGTTGAAAAATTGTTAAATAACTTGAGTGTACATAACATTTGACCCATGATTTTTGCTCCACATGTGTCTAATAGTGTCCTCATCAACTGAAGGAAAGGATGTGCAGTTGGCTAATCCGAAGATATCGAACAAAGTGTATTTTGCGGGTATGAATTTCATTTCACGCTGTTTTACAGGATTGGCAGAACATTCTGAGTTTTAATGTGAAAAAGTGCTTTCTCCACTTAGTCAAAGGGGGAGGTTGTAGCTTTAAAGGGGGGGTTTACTGCTCTTTTTCTTTTGCACGAATTGTGTTCATGGGGTGCAATATAACATGTGTCCGTGGTTTTTCTTTTTTTAAAAGTCTTATTTTTCATAAATTTCACCTTTATTGTCAGCCGCGCTCTCCTCTGTCCCCTGAACGAGCGGTTCACTTCCTGATTCTATGAAACCACTCCCTCAGAAACAGGCAGTGGGCTCAGATTGGTTAGTTTGGGCCGGTGTGTTGTGATTGGCTAAACTGTCGCTCACGTTGTCCGGAAGATTAACCCCCATGACCTTTACGGGCGAAACGGGCGGGCATGCCAAAGGTGGATACCATAGACGGTGGATACACGTGAATAATGATGTTCGAGACTACAGTATCAGTGAGGCAGAATCAGACCGAGAAAGCCGCGATGAATCGAGTCAAGCAGAACCTCACCACACACGGCTCTTAATAAAGGTTTCTGAATGATAATTTGCTTCATTTTTTTACTTTATACACGTTTGTTTTACACAATAGCATCTGACTGGCAACGATAGCAACTGACTGGCTAACTAATGTTAAACACAAACAGCGTTTGCAGGTTTACGTTCTTTATCAAATCGAAAATAAAGTCATAAAGCATATATACATGAAAAATACATTTACAACATTAGTTCTTGTACAAAATTTAGGTCCATAATGTTTGTACGCGTTTGCGTCGACACAAAATAGCCAAACTTAGCCCATAAAGCCTACAAAGCCAGCGCTGGCATTTGAAAAACAAAACAAAAAAAACCCACAATGCTACGTCGGGAATTATACATGCAAATACATTTAAAATGATGAAGTCTTAGCCTACTTACAGGTTGTGGCCCAACAACTGCTGACTCTGGTTTTAAAGTTGGATCTGCTTCATGATTTAGAAACAGTTTCTTGTTTAATCCAGTGTTGAATTCGTGGAGATTCTGGAAGCGGTCTCTCATAAATGCGCAGCACAGAGAGCTAGATTACGATCGTCACTTTCAGGAATATAATGAAACATAAATTGTATCCATTGTTGTTGAAGTATAGTGTCCGTGGAAGCCCGGAACACAGAAGACCTGACAGCTGTGTAAACAACACACTCGATGCCCTTTCCTGCATATTCCGGAGGGAGGGGTTGATGCAAATGTGTGGGTTAGTGACGTACCATAACCCAGCTGTAGTCCAAAACGAGTCGTTTTTGTAGGCAATATTACTTCCTGATTTTTAAAAGACGATATCTCTGCTTACACTAAACTTTCAGTGCTGCAACTTTGCAGATACTGTTCATGCACCAACAGCAACATTACACACTTTTTAAAATTAAAAAAGTGAAATCGCAGTCAACCCGCCCTTTAAATACAATTTTTGCTTTTCTGAATATACTGAAATTGAAAGATTTACAGACTGACCATTTAAATTGTGTCACAGTGTCTGGTTTGTGTTTCCCTCGAGTTTCCACTAGCGGTCTCACTCGGGACCTGCATTCCCCACAATCCTTGTCTGTACCAATCACTGTTCATTGCACCAGAGATTGCACTCAGCTGCTGTTACTCGTCATCTTTAGCCGCGTTTCGACCGCAGGAACTTTCCCAGTAACTCAGAACGTTGGAGTGGTACTCGGTGTATTTACACCGCAGGAACCAGGGTCTAAATGAAGTTCCGGGTAAAAATTTTCCCCCAAAAAAGTCCCTGGTGTCTAGGTAGTACTTTTTCAGAGTTCGGGAACTTCGGGGTTGGGACTTGTGCGCTGAACATGCTGATTGGTTCTTACCACTTGTTCTTTCTGCCCGATGGGTTTCCAACGGGTTTCCACAATTTAGATATTAAACAACTTACAAAGTAAGTAGACATAACTCAGAAAACGCGTTAGTTTTAAGTTAGTATTTTTAAGTAACTTTAATTCAATTACATTAAGTTAAAGGTGCCGTATGTGATAATTGAGGTAAAAATATACAGAAAATGAGCTACACGCATTAAAAGAATGAGAAGAAATAAGTGCAATGATGGCATTAAAAACGGACAAGTTATAGTGCTGCCGAGCTATAAACTTAAATTAGCATGCTAAATTACTAGCCCCGGCCTGTCAGGTGTCGTAATACCAGTTTCGGCCATGGGAGGCGGTATGCGGGCGGGCAACATAAACACCAGCCAAACTGCAATAGACAAGTAACTTGCGCGGCTTGTGTGTGTACTTGAACCTGATGTCAGTCGTGTGGAAATACAGCCCACTACTACATTTCAGTTCAGGGAAGAGTTCAAAAAATGATTGGTCGACATGCATGAGGAATACATTTTGGTAAGTTGTAGCATACTGTATCTTTCAACAGTGTTCATGTTCTTTTACCATTAGCTAGTAGAGATGATCGGTTCACGTGCGCTAGGGATCTGTGGTGTAACATGTACAAGCACCAAAAGGGTATTTATTGTTTGAATTGCGTAATAAAATTGACAGAATCTGAGAGCTTAATTAACCTGCTTGCTAAGTGTCAATAGCGTATGTCTCACGGTGAATTCGTGAGAGTTGGCAGCTCTGAATGGCGCTAGCTTGATCAACATCAGTGAATGCTGTCTGTCAAATTAAATCAAACTAACAATAGGTGGTTTGCAGTCACGTGATTGTATTTAGCGCAGACTGCAGGTGGAGGGCAAGAGAGTGAAGAGCGCAATGGATGAGATGGAGGAAAATCCGTACTGTATACTACTTTAGACGCTATTACAAGAGAAATATATAAACAGAAAATCGAAACATATGTTGGACGTGATCCTTCCACGTTATGAAGAGGACCGATTTTCAACTGAATTGAGAGATTTGCCTGCCATCGAGGCTGTAGATATCAGCAACTAAAGCCCTATTCGCACAGGATTAGTATTACCTGGGGACCACATGTGAATTTGAAATTACCCACCCACATCTGAGATTTCATGTGCGCATTCGCATCGGATAAACGAAGCCTGTACATCTAATCGTTCTTTTTGTTTTGCTCTTATGGTTTTCAGCTTTCTCTTTCTGCAAATTGTATGAGTTAGTTGTACTAGCGATATGACCCCGCACCCAAAATACTATTAAAACACTCCAACTCAGCCTCTATTCTTCGCGAAAGATGGATAAAAAGGCGCAGATTGAAACAAAAACCTTGAAAGAATGATATATGATCCGGCCAAATCACAGATGTCGATTCGCACAGGGACTAATATTATCACAGGAACCTCGGTGTTACGGCGAAAATATAGTAGGTAATTTGCGGGGAATTATTACTTTACAAATTACAGACATGGCCGATCGCACAGGATTAAGATAACAGACAAACTCCGCAATTATTACAAATTACTACAGGTCACCAGATAATACTAATCCCGTGCGAATAGGGCTTTACAGACATGCCTTGACTTTACAAAGTTCAGAAACTGGCATGTTACACAAACAGCCACATAAGTGTATTTAAACACCTGAATAATGTAATTATAAGCCACATAAATAATGTATTAACTCACATTTGACAAAGTGATCACTGCACACTGTACAAACACACAGGCATTTTCCCATTTCGGCTCCTCCGCAGACGCAAATTAGGTTTACAAGGCATTTTTTACCGGTGTTTTTCTGTCAATTTCTTGTATTTTCCCCCTTTATGAGCAACAACTTTTGGCACACAATAAAAAATCTTTGTGGTTTGATCGATTTGAGCAACCATAAATGACGCAAAAACATAGGCATTTGAGTGTGTTATAGTGCTTCCTAATATAGAAATTCACTTCCTGCCCTCCATCTGATCTTCGCGCCATGGCAACGCAGTGTCGTGACGTCACATGAAAACAAGCTATAAAAGTGTTAAATGAACAAAATGAATACCGTAAACTTAAAATAATAGCCCAGGGTTTTATTTTCCCACCCATATCGTCGAAATGCACCAGCTTGTTTTTGAGACAAGCTTCTATGAGACTGTCTTCATCATTTAGTGTTGATGTTGTTCATTGAGTCTTTGATCTTTAAAAATCTCCAAATGCTCCACGTGAACCTGCGGTCTTCCAACCTTTTACTATTGTGTCAAATGATTTGAATAATATGTGTGAGAAAAGAGAGCAAAACAGTGCTCGCTTGTGTTGTTTGAAGACGTGAGAGTGCGCGCGGCCGTGGCACAACTCACTTTTGGAGGTATACTGCCCCCATCTGTTATGGAATATGTTTTGATTTTTAGTTCCAGATGGCACCTTAAAATCAAAAGTTATCAAAACACATTTTCTTTTCTTTCAATAACTTTTACTTGCCAGAGTAACTTGGAATTGTCAAGTTCACATTACTACTATTTTTTTTATTTAATTTGCTTAATAATATTAAGGCAACGGGATTCCTCATTTTTTTTAAGTAAAGTCCACTGATCAGTTTTTACAGTGCTGTCTCTTTAACATTGAATAGTCTATTAGGTATAGCTTCTTGTCCTTTTATGAAAGTAAAATAGAACTTTTAAGTTTGTGACCTTTAATCTGTGCACTGTAACATTTGTTATCATAAAGTTTTTTCTTCTGTCAAATCAACTTAGATAATTTATGTGGTTCATATAACATAATATTTAGATTTTCTGATCATTAAATCAATCTCCTTCATTGTCTCAACAAAATTTTTTAATTTCAATGAACTTAAAATTTAAAAAAAGTGCGTATCATATGCACGCAAAACGCGTACCATATACACGCAAAAACTGTTTTTGCCGTATAAATGGCACGAGAAATGACATTCGTGCTATAAATACGAACTTTCATGAGATCGGGCTGGTTTGTTCATACACTGTATACAACACTTGACAAGCTATAATCCATTAATGGTGATGGTGTTCCGTTTCCGACAGTCTCTGCCTACGGTTTACCAATAACAACTGACTGGGTCATTTGACCAATCGCCGCAGATTCGCGTCACTCAAAAGAGGTATTTGGGAAAATTAATCGTCAAACGAATCATTTGGGAGTCGTTGAGACATATCAGTTAAAAATAAATGCATATTATAAGACAAATTAAGTGTTTTTTTATTCTTGCTTGCACGTTAAACTGTTTTTGGGAACTCCCAAAACAAAAATAGGAACATTTCAAATGCTATGATAGGGGCTCTTTAACTATGATACATATTCAATTAATTGCAATTAACATGCAATTAAGTGTCCAAAAACATTACATATCGTTTCATTACATATAGTTACATCTGCTTTCACATTCGGGTCAGGGACCCAGGGGGACATCCATCAGAACACCTGAGCCCAGATGGCAAGGCTAAAACAGGCATAGGGCCTACGCAAGATAAAAAAACTTATTTCAGGGGAAGACCATGATCTGGCAATGTTAATCTTTGAATGAGCAATGAAAAAAATAAATAAATGTGTGTGCTCCCTCATTTTTGGTCTATATTGCTACAAGGCCAGTTTCTTTCTTTAATCATTTCCGCTTCATTGTCATTTAATTTGTTTTTAATTGTGAACAAGCCATCACTGACTGATGGATCATTCAATTAGTTTCCCTTCAGTCTGTCTTATGGGACCCATGTTTTACTCCCTAATTGAGTTGTATAAAACTACTATAGACATCTCACCTCATCCCAGCCGCAAGTGGACCGAGACTGCTTAAAACCCCAGCAATATTTCCCTTTTGAATCTTTCTTTCCTCATTTTTTATTTCCTTCTCATCTTTTTTGTTTAACCCTCAGTTGCTCTTCGTTTCGGAGTCACACTTGTTATCTTCCCGGTCAAAAGTGACCGGACACCTAAAAGGAAACTTTCTCCATCCCAGTAAAACTAATGCAATTTATTTTTGTTCGATAATATTTATTCTTTTTAATTTAGTATTTTGAGACAATTTAATTGAATTTATTAATATTTATGCAATATTTATGGTTTATTTTTGCCATGGAAAAGTATATATTTTTTTATATATATATATTTTTTTTCAAAAAAATATTAATGCAGTATTTTAGTTTAATATAGAGTCTAGGCCTTCAGAAAAAAAATGTTTTGAAGAAAATTAGCACCATCTGGTTACAGTATAGAGAAAAATCGTAGAATCATGGTGTAACCACTAGATGGCATTTACAGCTCTCTATGGAGAGGCATGTGAATTCCCCAGCTGTTTATGAACACTTTTATGTTGTTGTTGTTGGTGGATTTGAATATATAGTTGAAACAATCTTAACAACTATTTCTTATTAAAAAAATTGGACAAAAAACAAAAATTCTAATTTTTTTCTCTTTTTTTTTAATTTTTTTTTGTACAATTTCCCATTCATTTCCTATGGGGTCATTTTTGACCAAAGACCACAAAGGTGACTATTCTTTTAAGACCACTTAGCATGCTCAGATCATGACCTCAATTTTTTTTGTGTTTTTTTTGTGTGTAGTTTCGTAACATATGTTCGTGTGATTCTTAAATATTCAAAACAGATTTCTCTAATCACAATTTATTGGTGTTTTTGTGTATAAAAGTGTGTATGTGTGTGTGTAGGGGTGGGTACGTCTGTTTAGCACTCTTGATGTTTTAGAGTGTCACCCCTTCAATGCTGAGCACTTTTTTTCTGCATCGTGGCCGATTTGTAGATTGTACACACAAAAATTCTCAAAGTTTTTGTGTTTTTGTCAATTTCCCATTCATTTCCTATGGTCGGTCATTTTTGACCGAAGAGCACAAGTGTGACTATTTTTTTTATGACCACTTAGCCTGCTCGGATCATGACCTCAATTTTTTTGTGTGTTCACATACCCAATGCCATAAAAGTCACCAAGTTTCGTAACATTTCCGATAAAGCTGTGATTTTTAAAATTTCAAAACAGAACATTTTTTGGTCAGAAATGACCGAAGAGCACCTGAGGGTTAAAGAATTCACTCTCATACATAGAGAGGATTCGCTGAGCGTTACTTTTTTGAGTAAGCAAGAATATGATACGGACATCGGATATGGCTACAGAAGAAGCCATATAATTCCTTAGTGAATTCACCTTGGTTTTTCTTCATTTGTTTTCACATGGAAAATTCCCTCGAGGGAACAATTATGATTAAAGTGGAGTTGTCTGAAGAAAATAAGAAGAGGGTGTGTCAATAAGAAGAGTCAGTGATACTGATGTTATTCGAAACACTGCGTCAGCTTGCTAGTGTAACCGCTGATGAAATTAACTAATGTGATATTGTCTATTTGAATAACTCATATTTAAGAATGTGATACCCTGCATGAAATTACCTCTCTGCTGATTTTATGATGTGCCCTATGCCTTGATCTCTGTAATGGTATGTTAATAGAGCACATCTAAGTTAACCTGCTCTAGGCAAGATCAGGCACATTAAGATGTAGTGTGGTGAATCAACAGTGCATTTATATTTATGTTTAGTAAACACAGGAGAGTGGTTGGTGTAGAAGCCTTGAAATGTCTTCTAGTATACTCTGACTGATGTGATTATGTTGAGATCGGCATTATGGTTAATATTTTAGGAATTCAAATTTATTTTGCTGGGGGAAATATTAATATTGTTCACAGATTTTGTTGGAATCTAAAAGTATTGATTGCAGATTGCATTGAATGTTTCCCAACTCGTGGTGTAATAAGTTGCAGTCTCATTCAGATTTTGCTAAATAATAGAGGTAAATATCTCAAGTGCAATGTAAATGGATTGTGGTGGAATTACGGATGAAGATGTGAGTCTGGAGAAGAACTTGCTGTGTCTGCTGAATAAACTATTATTCCCCTATCCACATAAGGAAACAAAAGCTTCTGTGATTGTTTTGGTACAAACATTGCAATATTGTTATTTAAAGGCATTTCATGGTTTAGTTATTTAAACCATCAAAACATGAGAAAAATATTTTTAAAATGAGGGAAGAACAAAACACTAAACTTGGTTAAGGTATTTACCAAGCGTTCCCATTTTATGTTCTTTCTGAGTATGTCCACGCTGGTGTCAAGGATGTTGCCTGGTACACTTTAAAAATCAATATGCTTTATCGAATCAATAGTATTGTGGCAACAGATTACAAGCAATATTATTAATTAAATTGAACAAATTAGAATTGAGTAATAATTAATCAAATTATTCCTAAAAAGTTAACCATTTAAAATGAGTAAAGTTTACACCAAAAAAATAAACAAAAATCTCATTAACAGACACACGTCAAAGATTAATTAAGAACTATTTTATATTGCCAACACTGAAGGAGAAAACAGTAATTTTAAAACAAAACACCGATCACCATAATGGTGACTTAAATTTATGTTTTTTTGGTTGTTGTTGTAAGTTTTACTCATTTTAAATGGTTAACTTTTAAGGAATTAATTTGATTAATTATTACTCAATTCTAATTTGTTAAATTTAATTAATAATCAAAAATTGCCACAATTTTTTTGATTCGATAAAGCATATTCATTTTTACAGTGTAACGTTCCCAGTTCCCACAAGGTTACCAGACAGTCACGATATGGAGTTCTTTAAAGGGTTTGGGGATGTTTTTTGGAGGACCTTCAGGGAACATTCAAGATGTTCTGGGAACGTTTAGAGGACAATATTTAATTCAGAAATCCAATGTTTCCAAAACATTCTGAGAACGTCCCGCTGGTGTCAGGAACGTCGCTTGGTAATGTTACACAACGTTCCCAGAACATCCTGGATGTTCCCTGAAGGTCCTCCAAATAACGTCCCCAAACCCTTTAACGAACTCCACATAAAGAACGTCATTGTATGACTAACTTAGACCCATATGAGAACGTTTTGATTACATCCTCTTTGTAACGTTGTTATGTGACCATAAGATTAGCAATACGGAACGTCCCCCTAAAGTCATATAAGGAATGTTATAATATTATCAACTTAGACTCATATGAGAACACTCTGATTATGTCCTCTTTGTAATGTTGTTGTGTGACCATAAAATAACCAATATGGAATGTCGCCCTAAAGTCCTATAAGGGAGGTTATTTTAATGACCAGTTTAGACCCATTTTAGAATGTTCTCATTAGGTTAGTCACAAAACTTTCTCATATGGTCAACAGAGAACCACATGGGAACGTCCTTATTATGTCCCCTTTGTATGTGACCATAAAATAACCAATATGGAATGTTCCCCTAAACTCACAAAGAACGTCATTGTATGACCAACTTAGACCCATATGAGAACGTTTTTATTACATCCTCTTTGTAACGTTGTTATGTGACCATAAGATTACCAATACGGAACGTCCCCCTAAAGTCCTATAAGGAACGTTCTAATAGGACCAACTTAGACCCATATGAGAACGTTTTGATTACGTCCTATTTGTAACGTTGTTATGTGACCATAAGATTGCCATTACGGAACGTCCCCCTAAAGTCCTATAAGGAACGTTATAATAGGACCAACTTAGACCCATATGAGAACGTTTTGATTACGTCCTATTTGTAACGTTGTTATGTGACCATAAGACTGCCATTACAGAACGTCCCCCTAAAGTCCTATAAGGAACGTTATAATAGGACCAACTTAGACCCATATGAGAACGTTTTGATTACGTCCTATTTGTAACGTTGTTATGTGACCATAAGACTGCCATTACGGAACGTCCCCCTAAAGTCCTATAAGGAACGTTCTAATAGGACCAACTTAGGTCCTTATGAGAACGTTTTGATTACGTCCTATTTGTAACGTTGTTATGTGACCATGAGATTGCCATTACGAAACGTCCCCCTAAAGTCCTATAAGGAACGTTCTAATAGGACCAACTTAGACCCATATGAGAACGTTTTGATTACGTCCTATTTGTAACGTTGTTATGTGACCATAAGACTGCCATTCCGAACGTCCCCCTAAAGTCCTATAAGGAATGTTAAAATAGGACCAACTTAGACCCATATGAGAACGTTTTGATTACGTCCTATTTGTAACGTTGTTATGTGACCATAAGACTGCCATTACGAAACGTCCCCCTAAAGTCCTATAAGGAACGTTATAATAGGACCAACTTAGACCCATATGAGAACGTTTTGATTACGTCCTATTTGTATCAGTTGTTATGTGACCATAAGACTGCCATTACGGAACGTCCCCCTAAAGTCCTATAAGGAACGTTATAATAGGACCAACTTAGACCCATATGAGAACGTTTTGATTACGTCCTATTTGTCAACGTTGTTATGTGACCATAAGACTGCCATTACGGAACGTCCCCTAAAGTCCTATAAGGAATGTCTAAATAGGACCAACTTAGACCCATATGAGAACGTTTTGATTACGTCCTATTTGTAACAGTTCTTATGTGACCATAAGACTTGCCATTACCAAAACGTCCCCCTAAAGTCCTATAAGGAACGTTCTAATAGGACCAACTTAGACCCATATGAGAACGTTTTGATTACGTCCTATTTGTAACGTTGTTATGTGACCATAAGACTGCCATTACGAACGTCCCCCTAAAGTCCTATAAGGAACGTTCTAATAGGACCAACTTAGACCCATATGAGAACGTTTTGATTACGTCCTATTTGTAACGTTGTTATGTGACCATAAGATTGCCATTACAGAACGTCCCCTAAAGTCCTATAAGGAACGTTATAATAGGACCAGACTTAGACCCATATGAGAACGTTTTGATTACGTCCTATTTGTAACGTTCTTATGTGACCATAAGATTGCCATTACAGAACGTCCCCCTAAAGTCCTATAAGGAACGTTATAATAGGACCAACTTAGACCCATATGAGAACGTTTTGATTACGTCCTATTTGTAACGTTGTTATGTGACCATAAGATTGCCATTACGAACGTCCCCCTAAAGTCCTATAAGGAACGTTCTAATAGGACCAACTTAGACCCATATGAGAACGTTTTGATTACGTCCTATTTGTAACGTTGTTATGTGACCATAAGACTGCCATTACGGAACGTCCCCCTAAAGTCCTATAAGGAATGTTAAAATAGGACCAACTTAGACCCATATGAGAACGTTTTGATTACGTCCTATTTGTAACGTTCTTATGTGACCATAAGACTGCCATTACGAAACGTCCCCCTAAAGTCCTATAAGGAACGTTCTAATAGGACCAACTTAGACCCATATGAGAACGTTTTGATTACGTCCTATTTGTAACATTCTTATGTGACCATAAGACTGCCATTACGGAACGTCCCCTAAAGTCCTATAAGGAACGTTCTAATAGGACCAACTTAGACCCATATGAGAACGTTTTGATTACGTCCTATTTGTAACGTTGTTATGTGACCATAAGATTGCCATTACGGCACGTCCCCCTAAAGTCCTATCAGGAACGTTGTAATAGGACCAACTTAGACCCATATGAGAACGTTTTGATTACGTCCTATTTGTAACGTTGTTATGTGACCATAAGATTGCCATTACGGAACGTCCCCCTAAAGTCCTATAAGGAACGTTCTAATAGGACCAACTTAGACTCCATATGAGAACGTTTTGATTACAGTCCTATTTGTAACGTTGTTATGTGACCATAAGATTGCCATTACGGAACGTCCCCTAAAGTCCTATAAGGAACGTTATAATAGGACTAACTTAGACCAGGAAAAAGCATACATTGACAACACAATCAGTTATTCATATTTCATTGGTTCTCTCTTGTTTTTGCATGTTGTAATTTCTTTGTATGACGAACTTTGTCTGACCAAAAATTATGTCCAAACAATTTGGCATGTTTCATTGCTTTATTCTTTTTTAGTAGTTATTAAGTTCCAAATCGATTACAAAGAATTGGTAACACACAGCTCAGGTGTATTTAACCAATATTTTATTACAGCTACAATCCAACATGATCTTAAAGGTCACAAAACTCTGGAGTTTTGGTAGTAGGCAACTTGGTCCACTAAAAGAGGGAGAGTGTTTTCATATTTGGCTCCTAAACTCTGGAAGAGCCTTTATGATAAAGTTTGGGCTCAGATTCACTCTCCCATGCAGTTTAGATTAAATATGCATCTTTTGAGCCAAACATTCACATAATGCATCTCATAACCTTATGCTCCAGTTATAGACCATTTGCAAGATGTAAACAACACTGGTCCAGAAACACTTCCTGTTTCAGTTTGTAACTGTTTTCTTTATTCCACATGTAAAGACAACATTTTAAAGATGTTTATTTAACTTTTTAATTCAGTTTTATATGTTCTGTTGGTTGTATTTTATCCCAGCTTTTATGTAGTGTTAAAAAACTGAAACAGGAAGTGCTTCTGGACCAGTATTGTTTACATCTTGTGAAATGGTCTATATTAGATGAAATGCACATGATTATATATTATAACAACAGCTATGCTAATGCTCCATTTGCCCATTCTGGGGTTATACAGAATCCACCAGCTCCAGTTTGGATCAAGCCTCTGGGGCCAGTTGTTCAAAACATTTAATCTGGATCAAAATGATTCGATTTGTAAATCCCATTTTTTCCTATCCAGGATCAGGTAATCCGTCAACACAGTCTCATCCCAATTCGTCATATACTGACGTCTTGGGACGTCTTTTGATCATTCGTCAATATATGCCTTTTCAGGCCCCCTTAAACGTCAGTAGATGGAGATCCCGGGTCGTCATACAACTGACGCTTTACCTTCGACGTCAGTTCAGGTGACGAGTTGGGTTTAGGGTTAGGTTTAGGTCTGGGGTAGAGTTAGGATCCGATAACGTCATCTACTGACGTTTGAGGGGGCCCTAAAAAGGCATATATTGACGAATGGTCAAAAGACGTCCCAAAACGTCAGTTATATATCTAATTGGGATGAGACTGCACTTAATCCGTCTTACTTTTATGCTGGTTTTTCAAAGCAACATTAGACTGGATCACCCTGATGCCAGATACACAGTTTTCAAGATTACCAAATCCAGATTACCAGTGCTCTAAATGGGACAACATATCACAATGTGGGCTACCAGCTATGTTAAGAACAGGTAGAAGAGCCAACATGGGGTCACTGTAAGTGTTTCTTATTTTGAGACAAAACACAAATGGGGACGAGATATTTTTTTAATTTTTTTTTTTACTTTACTATACTGAAAAAGCTTAATTGTTAGCCTATGTCTACTTTATCACTGTTACAGATGAGCAAGATGTAACTGAACCAAGACATCCA
>JAQIUQ010006115.1:0-10532 GCA_030378365.1 Hybognathus amarus
TGCAAGAACCAATGAGATTTATTCTCGTGCGTTTTCGCCCCAAGCATTCGAGCTTCTGCAAGAACCAATGAGATTTATTCTTGCGCGTCGCCTTAACATCTTGAAGCTTACTGCCATAACTCAAATGAGATTTACTCTTGTGTGTTTCGCCCAATATTCGAGCTTATGCAAGAACCAATGAGATTTATTCTTGTGTGTTTCTGCCCAATGATTTGAGACTTTATGCACAAGAACCAATCAAGATCTATTCTTGTTTCGCCAATATTCAGCTTTTGCCAATAACCGATGAGATTTATTCTCTGGCGTTTCGACCAGCATTTGCAAGCACTCAATGAAGATGTACTCGTCGCTTTGCACGAACATTTGCAGCTTCTGCAAGAACCAATGAGATTTCATCTCGGTGTTTGCCAACATTTGAGCTTTTGCAAAGAACCAATGAGATTTCTGCTCTGTGTGTTTTCGCCCAACATTCGAGCTTTCTGCAAGAACCAATGAGATTTATTCTTGTGCTGCTTTAGCCGCAACACTTGAGCTTCTGGCAAGAGACGCCAATGAGATTTATTCTTGTGTGTTCGCCGCAACATTGGTGAGCTTCTGCAAGCAACCAATGAGATTTATACTTGCGTGTTTCGCCAACATTTGAGCCTTCTGCAAGAACCAATGAGATTTATTCTTGGTGTTTTGCCTACATTTGAGCTTCTGCAAGAACCAATTGAGATTTATTCTTGTGCGTTTTGCCCAACATTTGAGCTTCTGCAAGAACCAATGAGATTTATATTTCTGTTGTTTTGCCAACATTTGACAGCTTCTTGCAAGAACCAATGAGATTCATCTGGTGTTTTGCCCACATTTGAGCTTCTGCAAGAACCAATGAGATTTATTCTTGTGCGTTTCGCCCAACATTCGAGCTTCTGCAAGAACCAATGAGATTTATTCTTGTGTGTTTCGCTCGAACATTTGAGCTTCTGCAAGAACCAATGAGATTTATTCTTGTGTGTTTTCGCCAACATTTGAAGCTTCTGCAAGAACCAATGAGATTCATTCTTGTGTTTTCGCCCAACATTTGAGCTTCTGCAAGAACCAATGAGATTTATTCTTGTGTGTTTCGCCCAACATTTGAGCTTCTGGAAGAACCAATGAGATTCATTCTTGTGTGTTTCACCCAACATTTGAGCTTATGCAAGAACCAATGAGCATTTATTCTTGTGTTTTCGCCAATATTTGAGCTTCTGCAAGAACCAATGAGATTTATTGTTGTGTGTTTTGCCCAATATTTGAGCTTCTGCAAGAACCAATGAGATTTATTCTTGTGTTTTGCCCAACATTTGAGCTTCTGCAAGAACCAATGAGATTTATTCTTGTGTGTTTTCGCCCAACATTTGAGCTTCTGCAAGAACCAATGAGGTTTATTCTTGTGTGTTTCGCCCAACATTTGAGCTTCTGCAGACCAGTGAATTCATCTTGTGTTTCTGCCGACATTTTGAGCTTCTGCAAAGACCAATGAGGTTTATTCCTGCTGTTTTGCCAACATTTGAGCTTCTGCAAGAACCAATGCAGATTTATTCTTGTGTGTTTCACCCAACATTTGAGCTTCTGCAAGAACCAATGAGATTTATTCTTGTGTGTTTCGCCCAACATTTGAGCTTCTGCAAGTACCAATGAGATTTATTCTTGTGTGTTTCGCCCAAACATTTGAGCTTCTGCAAGAACCAATGAGATTTATTCTTGTGTGTTTCACCCAACATTTGAGCTTCTGCAAGAACCAATGAGATTTATTCTTGTGTTTCGCCAACATTTGAGCTTCTGCAAGAACCAATGAGGTTTATTCTTGTGTGTTTCGCCCAACATTTGAGCTTCTGCAAGAACCAATGAGATTTATTCTTGTGTGTTTCGCCCAACATTTGAGCTTCTGCAAGAACCAATGAGATTTATTCTTGTGTGTTTCGCCCAACATTTGAGCTTCTGCAAGAACCAATGAGATTTATTCTTGTGTGTTTCGCCCAACATTTGAGCTTCTGCAAGAACCAATGAGATTTATTCTTGTGTGTTTCGCCCAACATTTGAGCTTCTGCAAGAACCAATGAGATTTATTCTTGTGTGTTTCGCCCAACATTTGAGCTTCTGCAAGAACCAATGAGATTTATTCTTGTGTGTTTCGCCCAACATTTGAGCTTCTGCAAGAACCAATGAGATTTATTCTTGTGTGTTTCGCCCAACATTTGAGCTTCTGCAAGAACCAATGAGATTTATTCTTGTGTGTTTCGCCCAACATTTGAGCTTCTGCAAGAACCAATGAGATTTATTCTTGTGTGTTTCGCCCAACATTTGAGCTTCTGCAAGAACCAATGAGATTTATTCTTGTGTGTTTTGCCCAACATTTGAGCTTCTGCAAGAACCAATGAGATTTATTCTTGTGTGTTTTGCCCAACATTTGAGCTTCTGCAAGAACCAATGAGATTTATTCTTGTGTGTTTTGCCCAACATTTGAGCTTCTGCAAGAACCAATGAGATTTATTCTTGTGTGTTTCGCCCAACATTTGAGCTTCTGCAAGAACCAATGAGATTTATTCTTGTGTGTTTCGCCCAACATTTGAGCTTCTGCAAGAACCAATGAGATTTATTCTTGTGTGTTTCGCCCAACATTTGAGCTTCTGCAAGAACCAATGAGATTTATTCTTGTGTGTTTCGCCCAACATTTGAGCTTCTGCAAGAACCAATGAGATTTATTCTTGTGTGTTTCGCCCAACATTTGAGCTTCTGCAAGAACCAATGAGATTTATTCTTGTGTGTTTCGCCCAACATTTGAGCTTCTGCAAGAACCAATGAGATTTATTCTTGTGTGTTTCGCCCAACATTTGAGCTTCTGCAAGAACCAATGAGATTTATTCTTGTGTGTTTTGCCCAACATTTGAGCTTCTGCAAGAACCAATGAGATTTATTCTTGTGTGTTTCGCCCAACATTTGAGCTTCTGCAAGAACCAATGAGATTTATTCTTGTGTGTTTTGCCCAACATTTGAGCTTCTGCAAGAACCAATGAGATTTATTCTTGTGTGTTTCGCCCAACATTTGAGCTTCTGCAAGAACCAATGAGATTTATTCTTGTGTGTTTCGCCCAACATTTGAGCTTCTGCAAGAACCAATGAGATTTATTCTTGTGTGTTTCGCCAACATTTGAGCTTCTGCAAGAACCAATGAGATTTATTGTTGTGTGTTTTGCCCAATATTTGAGCTTCTGCAAGAACCAATGAGATTTATTCTTGTGTTTTCGCCCAACATTTGAGCTTCTGCAAGAACCAATGAGATTTATTCTTGTGTGTTTTCGCCCAACATTTGAGCTTCTGCAAGAACCAATGAGATTTATTCTTGTGTGTTTCGCCCAACATTTGAGCTTCTGCAAGAACCAATGAGATTTATTCTTGTGTGTTTCGCCCAACATTTGAGCTTCTGCAAGAACCAATGAGATTTATTCTTGTGTGTTTCACCCAACATTTGAGCTTCTGCAAGAACCAATGAGATTTATTCTTGTGTGTTTCGCCCAACATTTGAGCTTCTGCAAGAACCAATGAGATTTATTCTTGTGTGTTTGCCCAACATTTGAGCTTCTGCAAGAACCAATGAGGTTTATTCTTGTGTGTTTCGCCCAACATTTGAGCTTCTGCAAGAACCAATGAGATTTATTCTTGTGTTTTGCCCAACATTTGAGCTTCTGCAAGAACCAATGAGATTTATTCTTGTGTGTTTCGTCCAACATTTGAGCTTCTGCAAGAACCAATGAGTTATTCTTGTGTGTTTCGCCCAACATTTGAGCTTCTGCAAGAACCAATGAGATTTATTCTTGTGTGTTTCGCCCAACATTTGAGCTTCTGCAAGAACCAATGAGATTTATTCTTGTGTGTTTCACCCAACATTTGAGCTTCTGCAAGAACCAATGAGATTTATTCTTGTGTTTTGCCCAACATTTGAGCTTCTGCAAGAACCAATGAGATTTATTCTTGTGTGTTTCGCCCAACATTTGAGCTTCTGCAAGAACCAATGAGATTTATTCTTGTGTGTTTCGCCCAACATTTGAGCTTCTGCAAGAACCAATGAGATTTATTCTTGTGTTTTGCCCAACATTTGAGCTTCTGCAAGAACCAATGAGATTTATTCTTGTGTGTTTGCGACCAACATTTGAGCTTCTGCAAAACCAAATGAGGTTTATTCTTGTGTGTTTTGCCCAACATTTGAGCTTCTGCAAGACCAATGAGTTTATTCTTGTGTGTTTCGCCCAACATTTGAGCTTATGCAAGAACCAATGACATTTATTCTTGTGTGTTTGCCCAACATTTGAGCTTCTGCAAGAGCCAATGAGATTTATTCTTGTGTGTTGCGCCCAGCATTTCGAGCTTCTGCAAGAACCAATGAGTTTCATTCTTGTGTGTTTCGCCCAACATTTGAGCTTCTGCAAAGACCAATGAGATTATTCTTGTGTGTTTCACCCAACATTTGAGCTTCTGCAAGAACCAATGAGGTTTATTCTTGTGTGTTCCGCCCAACATTTGAGCTTCTGCAAGAACCAATGAGATTTATTCTTGTGTTTTCACCCAACATTTGAGCTTCTGCAAGAACCAATGAGGTTTATTCTTGTGTGTTTCGCCCAACATTTGAGCTTCTGCAAGAACCAATGAGATTTATTCTTGTGTGTTCGCCCAACATTTGAGCTTCTGCAAGAACCAATGAGATTCTATCTTGTGTGTTTCACCCAACATTTGAGCTTCTGCAAGAACCAATGAGATTTATTCTTGTGTGTTTTCGCCCAACATTTGAGCTTCTGCAAGAACCAATGAGATTTATTCTTGTGTGTTTCAGCCAACATTTGAGCTTCTGCAAAGACCAATGAGATTTATTCTTGTGTGTTTCACCCAACATTTGAGCTTCTGCAAGAACCAATGAGATTTATTCTTGTGTGTTTCGCCCAACATTTGAGCTTCTGCAGAGACCAATGAGATTTCATTCTTGTGTGTTTCGCCCAACATATTGACTTACTGCAAGAACCAATGAGATTTATTCTTGTGTGTTTCGTCCAACATTTGAGCTTCTGCAAGAACCAATGAGTTTATTCTTGTGTGTTTTCGCCCAACATTTGAGCTTCTGCAAGAACCAATGAGATTTATTCTTGTGTGTTTCGCCCAACATTTGAGCTTCTGCAAGAACCAATGAGATTTATTCTTGTGTGTTTCGCCCAACATTTGAGCTTCTGCAAGAACCAATGAGATTTATTCTTGTGTGTTTCACCCAACATTTGAGCTTCTGCAAGAACCAATGAGATTTATTCTTGTGTGTTTCGCCCAACATTTGAGCTTCTGCAAGAACCAATGAGATTTATTCTTGTGTGTTTTCACCCAACATTTTAGACTTCTGCAAGAACCAATGAGATTTATTCTTGTGTGTTTCGCCCAACATTTGAGCTTCTGCAAGAACCAATGAGATTTATTCTTGTGTGTTTTCGCCCAACATTTGAGCTTCTGCAAGAACCAATGAGATTTATTCTTGTGTTTCTGCCCAACATTTGAGCTTCTGCAAGAACCAATGAGATTTATTCTTGTGTGTTTTGCCCAACATTTGAGCTTCTGCAAGAACCAATGAGATTTATTCTTGTGTGTTCGCCCAACATTTGAGCTTCTGCAAGAACCAATGAGTTTATTCTTGTATGTTTGCCCAACATTTGAGCTTCTGCAAGAACCAATGAGATTTATTCTTGTGTGTTTCGCCCAACATTTGAGCTTCTGCAACAACCAATGAGATTTATTGTTGTGTGTTTCACCCAACATTTCAGATTCTGCAAGAACCAATGAGATTTATTCTTGTGTGTTTCGCCCAACATTTGAGCTTCTGCAACAACCAATGAGATTTAATTTTTGTGTGTTTCGCCCAACATTTGAGCTTCTGCAAGAACCAATGAGATTTATTCTTGTGTTTTCGCCTAACATTTGAGCTTCTGCAAGAACCAATGAGATTTATTGTTGTGTGTTTCGCTCAACATTTGAGCTTCTGCAAGAACCAATGAGATTTATTCTTGTGTGTTTTCGCCCAACATTTGAACTTCTGCAAGAACCAATGAGGTTTATTCTTGTGTGTTTCGCCCAACATTTGAGCTTGTGCAAGAGCCAATGAGATTTATTCTTGTGTGTTTCGCCCAACATTTGAGTTTCTGGAAGAACCAATGAGATTTATTCTTGTGTGTTTCACCCAACATTTGAGCTTATGCAAGAACCAATGACATTTATTCTTGTGTTTTTGCCCAATATTTGAGCTTCTGCAAGAACCAATGAGATTTATTGTTGTGTTTTTGCCCAATATTTGAGCTTCTGCAAGAACCAATGAGATTTATTCTTGTGTCTTTCGCCCAACATTTGAGCTTCTGCAAGAACCAATGAGATTATTCTTGTGTGTTTTCGCCCAACATTTGAGCTTCTGCAAGAACCAATGAGATTTATTCTTGTGTGTTTTGCCCAACATTTGAGCTTCTGCAAGTACCAATGAGATTTATTCTTGTGTGTTTCGCCAACATTTGAGCTTCTGCAAGAACCAATGAGATTTATTCTTGTGTGTTTCACCCAACATTTGAGCTTCTGCAAGAACCAATGAGATTTATCTTGTGTGTTTCGCCCAACATTTGAGCTTCTGCAAGAACCAATGAGGTTTATTCTTGTGTGTTTCGCCCAACATTTGAGCTTCTGCAAGAACCAATGAGGTTTATTCTTGTGTGTTTCGCCCAACATTTGAGCTTCTGCAAGAACCAATGAGATTTATTCTTGTGTTTTGCCCAACATTTGAGCTTCTGCAAGAACCAATGAGATTTATTCTTGTGTGTTCGTCCCAACATTTGAGCTTCTGCAAGAACCAATGAGATTTATTCTTGTGTGTTTCGCCCAACATTTGAGCTTCTGCAAGAACCAATGAGATTTATTCTTGTTTGTTTCGCCCAACATTTGAGCTTCTGCAAGAACCAATGAGATTTATTCTTGTGTGTTTTCGCCCAACATTTGAGCTTCTGCAAGAACCAATGAGATTTATTCTTGTGTGTTTTTCCCAATATTTGAGCTTCTGCAAGAACCAATGAGATTTATTCTTGTGTGTTTTCGCCTAACATTTGAGCTTCTGCAAGAACCAATAAGATTTATTCTTGTGTGTTTTCCCAATATTTGAGCTTCTGCAAGAACCAATGAGATTTATTCTTGTGTTTTTTGCCAACATTTGAGCTTCTGCAAGAACCAATGAGATTTATTCTTGTGTGTTTTTCCCAATATTTGAGCTTCTGCAAGAACCAATGAGATTTATTCTTGTGTGTTTCGCCCAACATTTGAGCTTCTGCAAGAACCAGTGAGGTTTATTCTTGTGTGTTTCGCCCCACATTTGAGCTTCTCCAACAACCAATGAGATTTATTCTTGTGTGTTTCGCCCAACATTTGAGCTTCTGCAACAACCAATGAGATTTATTGTTGTGTGTTTCACCCAACATTTCAGATTCTGCAAGAACCAATGAGATTTATTATTGTGTGTTTCGCCCAACATTTGAGCTTCTGCAACAACCAATGAGATTTAATTTTTGTGTGTTTCGCCCAACATTTGAGCTTCTCGCAAGAACCAATGAGATTTATTCTTGTGTTTTCGCCTAACATTTGAGCTTCTGCAAGAACCAATGAGATTTATTGTTGTGTGTTTCGCTAACATTTGACTTCTGCAAGAACCAATGATTTATTCTTGTGTGTTTTCGCCCCAACATTTTGAACATATCCAAGAACCAATGAGCTTCATTCTTGTGTGTTTCGCCCAACATTTGAGCTTGTGCAAGAACCAATGAGATTTATTCTTGTGTGTTTCTACCCAAACATTTGAGTTTCTGGAAGAACCAATGAGATTTATTCTTGTGTGTTTCACGCCAACATTTGAGCTTATGCAAGAACCAATGACATTTATTCTTGTGTTTTTGCACCAATATTTGAGCTTACTGCAAGACCAATGAGATTTCCTATTGTTGTGTTTTCGCCCAACATTTCGAGCTTATCAAGAACCAAATGAGATTTCTCTTGTGTGTTTCGCCCAACATTTGAGCTTCTGCAAGAACCAATGAGTTATTCTTGTGTGTTTTCGCCCAACATTTAAACTTATGCAAGAACCAATGAGATTTATTCTTGTATGTTTGCCCCAACATTTGAGCTTCTGCAAGAGCCAATGAGATTTATTCTTGTGTTTTCGCCCAACATTTGAGCTTCTGCCAAGACCAATGAGATTTACTCTTGTGTGTTTCCACCCAACATTTAACTTCTGCAAGAACCAATGAGCATTTACTCTTGTGTGTTTCGCCAAGCATTTAGAGCTTCTGCAAGCCAATGAGGTTATTCTTGTGTTTTCGCCCAACATTTAAGCTTCTGCAAGAACCAATGAGGCTTTATTCTTTGTGTGTTTCGCCCAACATTTGAGCTTCTGCAAGAACCAATGAGATTTATTCTTGTGTGTTTCACCCAACATTTGAGCTTCTGCAACAACCAATGAGATTTATTCTTGTGTGTTCGCCCAACATTTCGACTTCTGCAGGAGCCAATGAGATTTATTCTTGTGTTTCGCCCAACAGTTGACTTCTGCAAGAACCAATGAGGTTTGTTCTTGTGTTTGTCGCCAACATTTGAGCTTTGTGCAAGAACCAATGAGATTTCTCTTATGTTTCACCCAGACGTTGAGCTTTTGCAAGAGCCAATGAGATTTCTCTTTGCGTGTTTCACCAACATTTGAACTTATCCAAGAGACCAATGAGGTTTCCTCTTCTGTGTCTTTCGCCCAACATATTGACTTATGCAAGAACCAATGAGATTCCTCTTGTGTGTTTTCGCCTCAACATTTGAGCTTATGCAAGCCCAATGACAGTTTATTGTTGTGTGTTTTTGCCCAATATTTGAGCTCATGCAGGAACCAATGCATTTATTGTTGTGTTTTGCCACGACACTTTGACTTCTGCAAGACCCAATGAGATTTATTCTGTGTGTTTCGCCCAACATTCGAGCTTCTGTCCAAGACCCAATGAGATTTATTCTTGTGTGTTTCACCCAACATTTGACTTATCCAAGCCAATGAGGTTTCCTCTTGTGTTTCAGCCAACATTTAGAGCTTACTGCCAAGACCAATGAGAGTTTATTCTTGTGTGTTTCGACCCAACATTAGCTCTGCAACCAATGGAATTATCTTGTGTTGCCCACAGACATTTCACAATTCCAAAGCCAATGGGATTTATTCTTGTGTTTCGCCCAACATTCGCTACCTGCAACCAAATGAGATTTATTTTCTTGTGTTTCGCCCAACATTTGAGCTTCTGCAAGAACCAGATGAGATTTGTTCTTGTGCTTTCGCCTAACATTGACTTCTGCAAGAAACAAATGAGATTGATTGCTGTGCGTCGCTAAAGCATTTTGACTTCTCCAAACCGATGCATTTATTCTTGTGTGTTTTCGCCCAACATTTGAACATACTCAAAGAGCCAAATGAGCTTTATTCTTGTGTGTTTCGCCCAACATTTGAGCTTGTGCGGGGCTATGAGATTTATTCTTGTGTGTGTTTACGCCAAACATTTGAGCTTCTGGAAGAACCAAATGAGATTATGTCTTGTGTGTTTCACCCGACATTTTTGAGCTTATGCGAGAACCAATGACATTTCCTCTTGTGTTTTTCAGCCAACATTAAGGAGCTTACTGCCAAGACCAAATGAGGTTTATTGTTGTGTGTTTCTGACCCAACATTTCTGACTTCCGCGAACCAATGGTCTTGCTCTTGTGTGCTTTTCGCCCAACATTTTGAGCTTCATGCAAGAACCAATAGAGATTCACTCTTGTGTGTTTTGGACCCAACATTCTAGACTTATCTGCAAGCCCAATGAGATTCCTTATTCTTGTGCTTCGCCCAACATTTGAGACTTTCGCAGAGACCAAATAGAGATTTATTCTTGTGTGTTACCCGCCCAACATTTAGAGCTTCTGCCAGAGACCCAATGAGGTTATCTCTTGTGTGTCACCACATTCAACTTATCCAGCAACCAATGAGCATTTAGTCTTGTGTGTTTCACCAAAGACATTTAGACTCGCAAGCCAATGAGTTATTCTTGTGTCGCACATTTAAAGCTTATCCAACAACCAATGAGATTTTGTCTTCTGTTCACCCAACATTTAGGACTTCTGCAAGAGCCAATGAGGTTTTATTTCTTCTATTTTCTTCCCAACATTTAGACTTATCCAAGATCAATGAGATTTTATTCTTGTGTGTTTTCGCCTAACATTTAGACTTCTGCAACAACCAATATGACATTTAATTCTTGTGTGTTTCTTGCCCCAACATTTCAAGCTTTATGCAAGCCCAATTAGTTTATTCTTGTGTTTTTCGCCTAATCAGTTAACTTCTGCAAGAACCAATGAGGTTTATTCTTTGTGTGTTCTGCCACAACATTTGAGTTTGTGCAAGAACCAATGAGATTTATTCTTGTGAATATGGGACTGGCTAAGGTTGG
>JAQIUQ010006118.1:0-113606 GCA_030378365.1 Hybognathus amarus
TAGATACGCAAATTTCTAACCTCTAAATGATCCACATGATCAAAATTTGCTGAAACCTTTCTGTCATCTGATTGTAAGTTCATACTTTATTTGCAAGTACAAGGCCTTTTAGTTTAAATACTTTAGTTCAAAATTACTAGGTCATGGCACACGTGTCTTACAGATTTTTCTAAGTAAAAAAAAAACACTACCTGCTCAAAAGTTTTAGATCGGTAAGATTTTTTATGTTTTTATATGAAGTCTCTTCTGCTCACCAAGGCTGCTTTATTTGATGAAAAAAAATGACAGTAATATTGTGAAATATTATGACCATTTAAAATGACTGTTTTCTATTTTAATATATTTTAAATAATTGAAGCTGATCTTTCAACATCATTCAACAGTTTTCAAGCACATGATCCTTAGAAACATTCTAATATGCTGATTTTATGCTCAAAAAAAAAATGATAATGGTCGTACCATTTTCCCCCCAAAATTCTATGATGAAAGAAAATTCAAAAGAACAGCATTTATTTAAAATATAATATTTTCTAACATTATAAATGTCTTTACTGTAACTTTTGATCAATTTAACCCATCCTTGATGTAATTGCGTGATATGAAGTCAGAAATGCATGAAATGTAAATCAGAATTGTGAGATTTAAACTATTCTGAGGAAAATAAAGTATTTTCCACTTAGAATTAGCCTGATAACTCGCAATTGCGAGTTTATATCTTACAATTCTGAGAAAAGATGTCAGAATTTCGACATACAAACTCGCAATTATGTGTTATAAAGTCAGAATTGCGTGATATAAAGTCGCAATTCTGAGAAAAATGACAGAAGTGCGACTTTTTATCTCACAATTCTGTCTTTTTTCTCACAATTGCTATTTGTTTACATCTCGCAATTCTGACTTTATAACACGCAATTGCGACTTTATATCTCGCAATTCTGACTTTATATCTCGCAATTCTGACTTTAGATCTCGCAATTCTGACTTTATATCTTGCAATTCTGACTTTATATCTCGCAATTCTGACTTTATGATCTCGCAATTCTGACTTTATATCTCGCAATTCTGACTTTATAGACTCGCAATTGCGAGTTTGAATCACGCAATTCTGACTTTATATCTTGCAATTCTGACTTTATATCTTGCAATTCTGACTTTATATCTCGCAATTCTGACTATATCTCGCAATTGCGACTTTGAATCACGCAATTCTGACTTTCAGATCTTGCAATTTCTGACTTCTAGATCTTGCAATTCTTGACTTTAGTATCACGCAATTCTGACTTTAGTATCACGCAATTCTGACTTTATATCTTGCAATTCTGACTTTATATCTTGCAATTCTGACTTTAGATCTCGCAATTCTGACTTTATATCTTGCAATTCTGACTTTACAGTACATCTCGCAATTCTGAGAAATAAAGTCAGAATAGAGAGATGTAAACTCGCAATTGTGAGAAGAAAAGTCAGAATTTTGAGATTAAAAAGTCGCAATTACCTTTTTTATTTTTCATTCTGTGGCGGAAACAAGCTTCCATATTGATTACAGGAATAAATTGCATTTTAAAAAGCAAGAGACTTATAATAAATCATTTTGTCCATTTTCAGAAAAGGGGAAAACTACACATTTAAGATGTATGTCTGGAGGGAAAAAAGAGAAATCTAAAAGCCACAAAACCTGGATTTAATGATATCTTTAAAATCCCTAAACACTGCGAGCCTGTCGTCCTGTTGAAGTGGTGTATTTTAGCCATAATAAGCTGTAAAGTGAGCCAGACTTTATGGTGATGGTCTAGAAAGCGATTAGTGATGTTGGAGAGCTCATGTGTAGATCTGTCAAATGTTTGACTGCTTGAAAAGACTTTGTTCATATTCTTGTCTTTCTACTTGTTCTCTCTCAACCCATTTTAGCATGCACAGAAATACTTGACTTTAGTTAAACCGAAGAGTTTCTGTTACTCTCAGGCACATTGATATGCAGTTCATATCGCTCCTTATGCGATCCACACAGCAGACACCACTTCACAAATGATTCCAATATAGTTTAGCATTACAAGTTGCTTTTGTATTTATTTCAACAAGGGCGGTAATAATTTGGCAGGGAGTCAAAATTCACCATAACACAAGTTCATGTTTATTCGAAAGGGTAATTCCACCAGTAGAGATTTTTGCGTCATTGTAGGAAGAAGTCAAAAAGGACATAGCATATTTCTTGCTCTCAGGGGAAAATGAGAGAGTGGTGCATGACCATTCAATAGTATAACTATGTTTCTAACAATGGAAAGCTTAATGCAAATGGGTGGAGTGTCCCTTTAAAAGGCAGCATATGTAGGCAGAGTCGTTGTGCCGAGTATGTGCTGTGCTGCTCTTAGTAAAATGTGTTTACAGCATGACATGCCACTTTCATTTATCATGCAGGCTGTGCATAAGTGCAGTGTGTGTGTGTTCCTATATATATATTTTGTCTTGTGTGACTGTGAGTGAACAGGATTTCATCTGTGAATGGCTCTCTTCACGTAAACACACACTGACTGACATGAATAATTTGCCAGACATTTAAATTGGCTCTTGCTGCACAAGCTTTCCTAGTTCAGAGATGTTACAGTTGAAAATTCACTAAAGATCTTTCTACATTATTCAGCGAGATCGATGTTTGGTGGAAGTAGCCTGTTTATATGCATGAGAATGGGAAACTTTTCTGCTTTGTTCAAATAGGCGGCAAAAATAAGATTTCTTTCTCTATTTTGCTATAGCTGACTGAAATAACTAGTGCGTTGGAGTTCAAACAGAAGAACACATGAAATCAAATGTTTATAATTCAAGTCCAAACCACATGTGTTGCATCAAGTCTGATTAAAATATCACATATTTGTTGCTAATACTAATATACTGATGCATGTTCCACTTTAGACATTACTACTAACTACAGTATAAATAAGTTTGCATTTGCATGTCAAGTGCATTTTTAATATCTGCAAACTCTTTATTCTGATGCTCCTCAACAGACACTCGACTGACTAACTTTGCAAGTACAACTACTAACCTACAGTCTACTGATACTCTACAGAGAGTTTTTGGCATGTAGTTCAAAGTTACTTATAGTTAGTAAAATGTCTGGACTGTAAAAGCAAATGCGCTTTATCTAATAGAAAAAATGTGGCAACAGATTACAAGCAATATTATTAATTCAATGTAACAATAGAATTCCTTAAAAGTTGATTAAAATTAGTAAAACAAAAAAAATACATTTAAGTCACTGTTATGGTGATCAGTGTTTGTTTTAGGTTTGTTTTAAAAAGATTATTTCCTCCTTCAGTGATTCTGCTTGTTCACATCAGGTGTATGCAATGTTGGCAATTTAAAATAAAGAGTTCTTAATTCATTTTTAACGTCAGATATTTCAGTTATTTTTGGGGGTGTAAACTTTACTCGTTTTAAATGGTTTACTTTAAAGATACTCTATGGAGCTTTTAGCGGCCTGTGGCGGTGATGTTTCAGAATGCAACAAGAACACGAAGCGCCCTATGCTGACGCTAGATATCAAGAGCGAGCATCGCTGACCGGCCACACGGAGACTTTCAACGCAACAGCAAACTAATCACACAACATGCTGGAAACTAATGTAAACTCCCACTGCAGGTACAATAATAACCTCTCTTTTATCAGCTTGACGTTGAACTAAATGCTCTGTGCTTTGTCCATGATAATGTTACAGTAAACTGCTTTTAGTCAAGTCTGGCGGCATAATATGTTAAGCCATTTCTCTAACTATTCGTGATATCTTTCACAATCAGCAAAGTCAACATAGGTGAATGTAAACTATTATATGATAACGAAAACGGTTAGTGAACTAAACTGAACAGTTTCAGTGTATAAGTAAGATCGTTAGGAAGTGACATTACTGCTATTTCACTAGAGTTTACTAATATGTCGTAGCCTACTAATATGTTGCCGAATGTTGATCCGCGTTTGCGTCAGATTCAATCAGATTCACGTTTTGCCTGACGAGCTTCAGCAGATAAAACTTTTGTATTATATTTATGTGGAGTTTGTGTTGCGAGTCTGTGTTGTGCTGGAGGCAGACGTTTTGGGGAGTTATCAGGCTCTGTGTCGTCAGCTGAAGTGCCGCTGGTCGCAAACACCTTATTCACGGCAGCGCCATTCTTTGATTTTTAATGAGGACGAAGCGAGGCTGTGAGGGATAGACATGCATCTCTTCAATGGGCTGTACTGTTATTTAATGTGTTTTCGGATTGCTCTGCTCATGAAACACTGGACAAATATTTTTATATTTTATATTTTTTTATATTTTTACAGGCGGATGCCATTGGAAACAAGGTAAGTCTATCCCTCACAGCCTCACTTTCATACCTGTCATGGCGCTGGGTCGCATGGAATGTGTGATAGAGAGGCTCGGGAGCGCGCATGCACGTCACTGATGGATTTCGCAGGGATCCGAACCGAGACCTCACATATAAATATGAATATTGGCCTTCAGAGGTAATAGCAAAACCCGAAAATTTGGATATCATTGCAATGTGTGATTACAACCCCTTCAAACACAGGCAATAAAAAAAGGATTCATTTTTATTTAAAAAGTTACATTTAGAATAATTTGATTAATTATTAGTCAATTCTAATTTGTTGAATGTAATTAATAATATCGTTTGTAATCTGTTCCCACAATTTTATTGATTAGATAAAGCATATTCATTTTTACATTGTGAAGTGGACTATGGAAATAAAGTGTTTATTTTATTTCTTTAATACAGATGTATTTTGCCTCTTGTATGTATGTGTCTGCTGTCACTCCAGATTTGAAAAGGTTTTATATATTTTTTCCAGTTGATGTGTGTGACTCTATCACAGTCTCTGTTTGTTTGGGTCTCTCTCTATATTCAGTGAGTAATGAAGAAGGTGAAGTGATTCCCAGTCCTTGAGGAGGAGGACACAGAGGACTTTAAAAGAACAAACAAACAAACAGAAGCCACTGGAGCACAGTCCGGGTGGAGGATGCGGTTCGGCCCTTTTAATCTCTCCTCTTCCACTTCCTTTCAGAGAGGTGTTACTAAGGCAACCGTCAGCACACTCCAGGACCAGGTTAGTGATCCTAAGGATGCAAATCTGAATCTGGCAGTGTGTTTACTGGCCAGCGCAGGTCTGAGGAGTCCTTTATAACGCGATCATTAGGTGTATGAAAGATCATGGTCCTCTGGGACTGGGGCTGGAGGCGAGTGCTGAGCTTGCATTTTCATCGCGTCCTTGAGTCTTTCTGCTACAGCGGACCGCACTCCTAAAACACTTCAGTGCCTCTTTGCTTAAAGCATCTGCAAAATGAGATGATTTTGAATCCGTTGCACTTGATATTAAAGGAATTTAGAAGCTGAAAGTTTTCTCATTTGACACGCCATGCTCTGTGGCTTCCCATCCCAGAAGAGGAGAAACTATCAAATTAAGCATTAATCATTCATATTTCTACATAAGTCAAAGTTTGCTCTTTTATTACGTTTGAGAGGGCTTGTTTTACTAGATAACTACAATTACAATAATGTTAGTTTGCATGCTTGATGAATCAGACAATCGTTTTAGATTGCTAGCAGCTTATTGTTTTAAAGAACACACGGGTTTCAAATTTCATAATTTGTATGATATATTTCAAAAAGAAGATTAATAGAATTTGGTGCCACTATACTTAAAACCTTTGTTTAATGCATAATAAAGATATTCATAATGTGCGTTATTATGCAATAGATCTTTTCATAAATCATTTTTATTATTTAAAAAACATTATATTTGCAGATTCTGAAATTGGTTGTTTGTCATTTATGGATTGATTATAATGCATTATAACTGCGGTTATAATTATTCATGAGACCATAAAATGCATAATAAGGTGCATTACACAAGTAATGCATTAAAATACTTTTCTAATGTATTATATATACAAAGGCTTTATTATTTAAAGTGTTAGTGATATATAATTTTTTTTTATTGTTGTGTTTGTTGATGGATGTGTGTTAGTTAACTTTATTAAAATAAAAGTCAATATTTAAATTTTATTTATTGATTTAAATTTAATTAAAAAAATTACAGAGTACACTCTAAAAATGCTGGGTTGTTTTAACCCAACTTTGGGTCAAATATGGAGAAACCCAAATGTTGGGTTAAAAATGCAATTACAAAAATTTAACCAAATGGCTGGGGTTGTCCATATTTGATCCGAAGGTGGGTTAAAACAACCCAGCATTTTTTAGAGCGTGTATTTATATTTGACAGGACATTAAAAAAAAAAAAAAAAAACTAACAGTATTTAATCAAACTCAAATCTCAAAAAAGTTTATAAACATTTCCTCTGCTGTACAAACTCTTCGTCTCACATTAACATTCACCTGTATTTCTGAATAATACAGGACAGTCAACCAGGAATCGATTCCTGTCCTTAAGACTGGCTGGATGGTGAAATCTTTCGTTCAAGAGTGAGCCGGAAGGAAGAGCTTGCAAAAAAGAGTTGGTAAGTCATTTCGGATGTGGATTAAGTCTCCTCTGACTGCAGAAACACCAGGACAGAGATGCTCATTCCTCTACCGGCTGATTAAAGGAATCCCACTCTTGCATCACTAGAAACCACAGGTTCTTCCAGAGCAATTAACACACCGCTGATCGTTGCTATGGTGACTGGCAGACACATGACATCAAGATGAGAGCTGAGATAACTGTCATCTCTCTCTCTCACACACACACACACCACACACACCGCCCTCCTTCACTCCACAGTAGTTAGAAATCGTAGTTAAAACGTTGATTGTGGCACGATTTATTGTAGCCTAACGTTTACAGCTGTTAAGAAAATTACACAGCAAAGGTTTGATCATTTAGATGCTGATGTAGTGCGGGGTAAACTGTGCCAGTTTTTACTGTAGTTGTCCTCTACGGAGAGGAAATTAGACTAAAATGAATGCTAATGTAAAATTAACGCTCCCTAAATGCATTTCAGGATGTTTGGTATCAAATGAAATGAGAGGAAATAATCTTGGCCAATGATGAAACCTGGTTCTGAAACACCTAAAGTGTGTCCTGTTGATGGGGAAGTTAAATCATTATGGAATATGTGCATGATTTGTTTCAAATAAACATGAACATTAGTCGGACTAATGCATAACCCTCTCCAGTTTAATTAGCTGCAGATTATGAATATTTTCATAAAAAATAGCAAGAAAAAGTTCATAACAAGTTTGTTTTTTGCTTCTTTTTATGCATTTTCAATAGTATTTGTTATAATAGTGGCATATCACTGGCTATGATGTTGTGCAAAAATACTTTATTATTTATGCACTGTAAAAAAAAATAGTTCGTTTTTTGGAAGATTATTGATGTGTTTTCTCTATCCTAGGGCGTCATATAGTGACACTTTTGAAATTTCGTCTAAATCCAACGCACATGGCACATTTTGGCGTCAATATAACATGCACAGAGCTTTGTTCGGTTATGGGTAGGTTTAGGTCTGGTGTAGTGTTAGGGTTAGACCACTAGGAGGCGCCTTCTGCCTCTCATATTGACGCTAAAGGGTGCCATGTGTGTTGGATGTAGACGAAAAGTCAAAAGCGTCAGTATATGACGCCTTGGGATGAGAACGGGTTGGTTTTACCATGTTTCAGAAATGTTCTCCTTCAAAATTTCACATTTAAGTCAATGATATTTACTAGTGTTTTCTGGGTGTAAAATGTTTGAGAGGAAATCCTACACTGTTTTTATTCAGTGCGGTTAATCTTTAATCAAATTCTGTAAGTGACATGAATTCAGTTCACCACATGACTGATATACATTTTTGGACCTGGATACATTTGCTATGATATAAAATTAATAGTGTCAGGCAAAAGGGGGCTAAAATGCTTTTTTACAGTTTGCACTCAGAAAAAAAAAGTTTGTACCTTATTTAGCCTTAAAGGGTGCATATTAGCACTTTAAAGAAGCATATTACAGTCCTTAAATGTTAGTGCAGGTATAAGGGTGTGACACAGTTTACCCACAACCTATCTCACCCCAGAATCCCCCATTACCTGAATGTAGACGTCTTGTCCCCTTCAAAACCGACCAGAGACAGTTTGCTCGGCAAATGAGAGGAAGTAACGAATCTCCTGACACAAGCGTCTGGACATCTGACATTATACCAATCTGAACTCAGCAGCATCTAATTGACCTTTGAAGAGCAGAATCTATTCCCGACATGCAGCCATCAGACTCATGCATCCGTTAATCTAACGTTAATTACTGGCCAAAGTTGCAAAATAATGAGAATATTTTAAAAAGGATGAGAGATAAAAGCTCTTGACTGTGGCTCACTTATTAGAGTCATTTGCGGATAAGCCAGTATTTCTCATTGTGCTGATGACGCGTTTCTCTAAAAATGAGTTGAAGTGTCTCTCTGAATATCCCAATTAATGCAATGTTTACTGGTTATATTTTGAAGTGATGAAGGTCCCTACAGTTCTTGAAGTGTGTCTGTTTGATCTCTACACCCTTCAGTAAGAGTAAGTATCAATAACTCTCATCTGTCATGTTTTCTCTGTGATCACAGGCATTTCCTAATAGTCAGACTCCGACTCATCTGAGCTTAAAGCAGGGAAGCGGTGAGGCCCGCGAGTCAAGAGCCCTGGATAAATGTTAAGGGAAATCATGAATCATCCTTTGATGTGTTTCTCCCGCTCAGACCCCAGCTGCCTTTGCCTGGAGAAGTGGCCTGAAAAACACAAGCACTTCTGATATGGAGTAACACCGACTCCATCTGGTGACTCACTGCAGGTACATTTAATCAAAAACAAGTTGGTAACACTTTACAATATGCATTAATTCATCCTTAACTAATGCACAGATAATCATGAGTTAATGTATAACTCATGAAGAACTAAACCATTAATAAATGATTACTGCATCAGCAACTAGTCACGAGTCAATATCATTAATAGATTAAGTAATACACGAATTGCTATTAATTCAATGTGTCATTGTGTATTAATTCCTTAATAACATATTTTATTAACTAATAGTGTAAATTAATGTGTTAATTACCACAATTAGTCAAAGCTATGCACTTCAACTTCCAGTTGTCTGCTTTAATTAATCATTAGCCAATGATTTGCAAAGGTATTATGTTATGATTATATCATAACATAATATGTTATGTATATTATCATTATGTTATGACTTTACTGGTTGGGGCACATCATTATTAACTAGTCATTTAGT
This sequence comes from Hybognathus amarus, assembly GCA_030378365.1. Lineage (NCBI taxonomy): Eukaryota > Metazoa > Chordata > Actinopteri > Cypriniformes > Leuciscidae > Hybognathus > Hybognathus amarus. The sequence goes on from JAQIUQ010006118.1 coordinate 9,241, forward strand.
GATTGTAGTAATTTGCACATGAATTTGCACTAACAATTAATAAATTAATGATGTATTAATGCGTATTAGTGTACCTGTCATATTATCTGGAAGATGAAATACAAGGCTTTGGCTCATTCTGGTAATTAACATATTAATTAAAACTATTAGTTAAAAAAATGAGTTATTATGGAATTAATCCACAATTACATATTTAATTAATGTATGAACTATTAGTAGCCTAATTCAAGTTTGTCCATGGAATAAAGATAGTTGTAAACATTTTGTAACGTATGCAGTTGATCAGGTTTGTCAAGAATAAGTTTCCATTCCTATGTTGTTGACGTGGAAGTGTGTGTGTGTGTTTTATTTTTTTATATAATTTTAAGTAGGCTATCTGGCTATGGATGTTTCTTTGAAAATATGTACATAAGTAAGTGTTACTCAACAGGAAGGGGAAATCCCCTTTTGTCTCTCAAGCAAATACACACACAACACACGCATGCATGAGTAAACACACCTATGCACACAATCTTTAGTTTAAGTCATAATAGTTTTACACAGAGCTAATGATATTTTAGATCCTCTAACCTAACCCTCACACACCATTTCTCTGCTGATAACAGTTTATTTCTGTAAATTCAACTGAAACATTTAGATGTACTTAATGAAACATTTAAGCATCTTAATAAATAAGTTATTTTGACATGTATTTTGACATGATTTAAAAACAAAAGTGAAAACAGTTTCCAGCACATACAGACTTTCATAACCATTTGTTTTAGTGCTGGTTACCTTTAAAAAAACGATTGTGTTTATGTTAAAACACATTCAGTCATTTAATCTCTCTTCCCTGGTTTTAGTTCTTAATTGGAGCAGTACAGTCCCAGGAACTGGGGAATAAAATCCATGTGCATTTAATGTCACAAAAAGTTGTATTATTCAACTAATAAATAGATGACAAGTATATACATTACTGTTCTTTGAGTTTGCTCAAGGGATACAGAAAATCTTGACTTGTAAACTCTATAATCTAAAATCTAAATGTCACATTATATCTGCAGTAAAAGATGTACTAATGACAGCGTGTTTTTGTTTTTTGTTTTTTCATTCCTGATTTTCCTCTTAAACACGTGCCGAAACATATAAAGTGAGTCAACTTCCTGCTAATCCACATCAGATAGAAGCAATCAAATCAAATCAGAGGTAAGTCAAATCTCTCTCTTTAATTTACCGCCATTATTTTTATTTCAATACATTCTAATTTGAGAATATAGTTTAGAATTTATGTAATATAGTAAAATATAAAATATGATAGTTTATAATATAAAAATAAAGTAAATATATATATATATGGACAAATTTGAAACCGAAATTGAATTTGAAACCGACAAAAGTAACTGGAATCCATCATTGTTTAACCTGTCAAAGGGGTCATATGATACATGCACTTTTACAAGTTGATTGTACCGAAATGTGTGTTGGCAGTTCCTGTACACAACAATCATAAAATGATAAAAATCCAACAACAATGTAATGCTTTCATGTTTGCACGAATCATTTCTCACCAGACTGCTTTATAAACGAGGATAGCTGGTTTTATAAAGAAGCTGCTCCTGAATAAAGGATCGATACTCTTCGTGTTCCTGCTGAACATCCAGAAGAACTGAAGTGAGTGTAATGTTTTATTAACCTTTATATGAATATATTAATCTTTGCAAATCACTTGCACGCTTCACGAATGTCGATGAATGCGTCGGGTTTACACTCAGGGTACATTAAGGCATGTTTTCTAGTCAAGTCTCATTTATTTATATAGCCCTTTCAACTACGATGTAGACCAAAGGACTGTACATCTCAAGACAAGTGAAAAACATACAAAAGATAAAAATAGAGAAAAAGAAAGACACAATGTATAATAACAAAGTCAAGAATTAAAACAGACAGAATACAAATAAGTTTTCACACGACTTTTAAAAACATCCACTGATGATGCAGTTCTAATTTCAGGGGAAGAGCATTGCATAGTCTAGGGCCAGCGACTGAAAAGGCTCGATCACCTTTAGTTTTAAGACGAGTCCTTGGAACAAAGAGCCAAGTCTATCTATCTTCTAAGTAAGAGTCTGACGTTTTTCTCAAAATAATAAAAAATCCCACGTTTATAATGAACAACGCGTTATGGTTATTGTGTTACAAACGGTGTACGCACAGAACAGAGGGGCGGGGTGAGCAGAGCTCATTATCATTTAAAGGCATATGCTCTGAAACCTGAAAACAGAGCTGTTTTTGACCAGGTAAAATAAGTGTTTTCTTACAATACTAAGGAGAATTTGAAATTAAAGTATATTACAAACTTTTAATTTAGACCCTAAAGAATCACATTAGCTTGTACAAAAATGGCATTATATGACCCCTTTAAGCTTCCCCACAGCGTGGACGCACTGAGGCATTTTTTTGTTTGTTTTGTTTCTGTTTTGTTTAAATAGTTCAAAGTTACTATCAGATTTAATGTTATTACCTTGACAAACTATACATAATTAAAAAAAATGTAAGACTCAAGTTTCAGTACTTGACCACTATTGTATTCTGAGAAACTTATAGTGACATTTATGTCTTAATTTGTGCCAAGAGTTATGTAATTAAAAGATTAGTCGATGCCTTTAATATAATTTATGAGCATCAGCCGCTCCCATTTAGAGAAAAAAATCCTGTGGTGTCGTTATGACCGCGCTTGACAAAACAGCGTCCCTCGGAGCTTTTAGCTCAGAAATGTAGCCTGACTTCATCCTACTCATATTCTAGTCAGAAAGTGAGTCTGATTCTGCTTCATAGGGCTTTGATTATAAGGCGTGTCTTAACTGAACCAAAACAACAACAACCCTGCAATCAAATGGATAGACCTACAACCAATCAGAGCAATGCAGTACGCTAAGTCATCTAAATAGTTGCATAGCATAGTTGTCAACAGAACTCAACTGCACGCACACTGGAAGAAGTATTAAAATAATGAGTGTTGATTCTTTTACTTGGTCCTCCATGAGTGCGACCAAAGGAGAAACCACAACAACCACAGGGGATTCATTGCGTCCCATCTTTAGCGTATAATGCTAGTACTGGGGCATTTACTAAGTAAAAAGAAATCGCTAGTTTATACCACTAACAAGGCTCAAAATAGCCCCACACTAACACAGTAACATAATGAGGGTCCCTACATGCAAAACGAAGCATTGAGAACTTTGTAAGTGTACAGACCATTTAATAAGAAGATACTTTATAAAGACAGTGCACTTTATGTATACAGACAGGAGCTATCTTGAAAAAGCTCAATCTTAGAAGTAAGATCTTAGAAGTTAGAACTTAGAAGTTAGAAGTCTATCTTAGAAGTCTCGATTAGTCGATCCCCGTTCGTGGTTTGACTAGTCAAGACTGTTTTCCAAAGATGGCTCCTGTCTGTATTCACGAAGCGCACTGTCTTTATAAAATATCTTTTTATTAAACGGTCTGTACACTTACAAAGTTCTCAATGCTTCGTTATGCATGCAGGCACCCTCATTATGTTACTGTGTTAGTGTGGGGCTATTTTGAGCCTTGTTAGTGGTATAAACTAGCGATTTCTTTTTACTTAGTAAATGCCCCCAGTACTAGCATTATACGGTAAGTTAAATATTTCTATTTATTTGATTGAGATGCCGAATATGAAGTGGAACTTTAGAAAATTGAATTTTTTTCAACCACTTTAAAAATTGCCTCCTACAATCATATTTCAAAATGTAAAATATTTAATTCCTCAAAGTTATCATCAGTTACATTTATTCAAGATTAACTTTGGTATATTGAGAATAATACATCTCCTACATCTCCCTCTGATTGCAGAAGGACTACATGCTGGTTTTAACCTCGACTTCATCATGAGATTATTTGTGGTTTCACAGTTTCTGCTGGTGTTTGTATCACTCCTGGCACTAAGTAAGGTTTAGTGGCAAATACTATATATATATATATATATATATATATATATATATATATATATATATATATATTTAAAGTAAATTAATCTGAATTTGATCATTACTTTCTCTTTAACAGCCAGGGCACAAACAACAACTGACACAACAACTGTAGCAACAACTGCACAAACGACAACTGACACAACAACTATAGCAACAACTGCACAACCAACTCAAACAACAACTGACACAACAACTGTGGCAACAACAACTGCACAAACAACTCAAACAACAACTGACACAACAACTGAAACAACTGCACAACCAACTCAAACAACAACTGACACAACAACTGTGGCAACAACAACTGCACAAACAACTCAAACAACAACTGACACAACAACTGAAACAACTGCACAACCAACTCAAACAACAACTGACACAACAACTGAAACAGCTGCACAACCAACTCAAACAACAACTGACACAACAACTGTGGAAACAACAACTGCACAAACAACTCAAACAACAACTGAAACAACAACTGCACAACCAACTCAAACAACAACTGACACAACAACTGAAACAACAACTGCACAACCAACTCAAACAACAACTGACACAACAACTGAAACAACAACTGCACAACCAACTCAAACAACAACTGACACAACAACTGTGGCAACAACAACTGCACAAACAACTGACACAACAACTGTGGCAACAACAACTGCACAAACAACTCAAACAACAACTGACACAACAACTGTGGCAACAACAACTGAAACAACTGCACAACCAACTCAAACAACAACTGACACAACAACTGTATCAACAACTGCACAACCAACTCAAACATCAGCTGACACAAAAACAACTGCAACAACAACACTGGCTGCAGGTAAATATAGACCATGGCGGATTCTACAGTTCAGGGGTCCAGGGTCGATTGGACAGTTCAGGGGGCCAGGGTAGATCCGACAGTTCAGGAGGCCAGGGTGGATTCGACAGTTCAGGAGGCCAGGGTAGATCCGACAGTTCAGGAGGCCAGGGTGGATTCGACAGTTCAGGGGGCCAGGGTAGATGGACAGTTCAGGTGGTCAGGGTAGATCTGACAGTTCAGGGGGCCAGGGTGGATTCGAACAGTTCAGGGGGCCAGGGTAGATGGACACTTCAGGGGGCCAGGGTAGATGCGACAGTTCAGGGGGCCAGGGTGGATTCGGACAGTTCAGGGGGCCAGGGTGGATTCGACAGTTCAGGAGGCCAGGGTAGATGCTGACAGTTCAGGGGGCCAGGGTAGATGGACAGTTCAGGGGGCCAGGGTGGATTCGACAGTTCAGGGGGCCAGGGTAGATGTGACAGTTCAGGGGGCCAGGGTAGATCGGACAGTTCAGGGGGCCAGGGTGGATTTGGACAGTTCAGGGGGCCAGGGTGGATTGGACAGTTCAGGAGGCCAGGGTAGATGCCGACAGTTCAGGGGGCCAGGGTAGATCGGACAGTTCAGGGGGCCAGGGTAGATCGGACAGTTCAGGGGGCCAGGGTGGATCAGACAGTTCAGGGGGCCAGGGTAGATCGGACAGTTCAGGGGGCCAGGGTAGATGGACAGTTCAGGGGGCCAGGGTAGATGGACAGTTCAGGGGGCCAGGGTGGATCCGACAGTTCAGGGGGCCAGGGTGGATCCGACAGTTCAGGGGGCCAGGGTGGATCCGACAGTTCAGGGGGCCAGGGTAGATCCGACAGTTCAGGGGGCCAGGGTAGATCGACAGTTCAGGGGGTCAGGGTAGATCCGACAGTTCAGGAGGCCAGGGTGGATTCGACAGTTCAGGGGGCCAGGGTAGATCGGACAGTTCAGGTGGTCAGGGTAGATCTGACAGTTCAGGGGGCCAGGGTGGATTCGACAGTTCAGGGGGCCAGGGTAGGTCGACAGTTCAGGGGGCCAGGGTGGATCCGACAGTTCAGGGGGCCAGGGTAGATCCGACAGTTCAGGGGGCCAGGGTGGATCCGACAGTTCAGGGGGCCAGGGTAGATCCGACAGTTCAGGGGGCCAGGGTAGATCGACAGTTCAGGGGGTCAGGGTAGATCCGACAGTTCAGGAGGCCAGGGTGGATTCGACAGTTCAGGGGGCCAGGGTAGATCGACAGTTCAGGTGGTCAGGGTAGATCTGACAGTTCAGGGGGCCAGGGTGGATTCGGACAGTTCAGGGGGCCAGGGTAGATGGACAGTTCAGGAGGCCAGGGTGGATCCGACAGTTCAGGGGGCCAGGGTGGATCCGACAGTTCAGGGGGCCAGGGTAGATCCGACAGTTCAGGGGGCCAGGGTGGATCCGACAGTTCAGGGGGCCAGGGTAGATCCGACAGTTCAGGGGGACAGGGTGGATCCGACAGTTCAGGGGGCCAGGGTGGATCCAGACAGTTCAGGGGGCCAGGGTAGATCCGACAGTTCAGGGGGCCAGGGTGGATCCGACAGTTCAGGGGGCCAGGGTAGATCCGACAGTTCAGGGGGACAGGGTGGATCCGACAGTTCAGGGGGCCAGGGTGGATCCGACAGTTCAGGGGGCCAGGGTGGATTCGACAGTTCAGGGGGCCAGGGTAGATATGACAGTTCAGGAGGCCAGGGTAGATCTGACAGTTCAGGAGGCCAGGGTGGATCCGACAGTTCAGAATTATTTAGTGCGTTTATGACATCAAGGTGGCTGTTGGCGGTAGATCCTCCATGCCACAAGTGTTTAATATGAATAGTAATTTCAATAATAAAATTTTCTAATTTACTTTTTTATGTTTTCACAGACCCCTGCTATAAGTACACTGTGCTAAACGATGTACTGGAGATCCACCAGCAATCAATTGCAATTATCTTATTACAATGAAGTTACTTCTAAAGTACTGTGTGACAGAGATGTCAGCTGGAACGGCTGGTACCGTCTCTCTTCATTCAGGGTCAGAGCGTTCAGATGCCAGACACATGTGTTGATAAGCGAAGCTGTGGCACTCATGCTCCACTGTGGCTGAAAGGAGGACATCCAACTGTTGAGGATGGAGTGGTCACTCGAGCTGTCTGTGGAAACTGGGAGAATGACTGCTGCTATTTCCAGTCTAATCCCATTAAAGTGAAAGCCTGCCCAGGCAATTACTATGTATATGAGTTGGTGCCCCCAAGTACCTGCTATTTGACATATTGTGCAGGTAAATATATTTGTGTTTGAGTATTATCTATACGGTATATGACATCTGTGGGTTTATTAGTCAATCTGTCTAAATACGTGAATGTGACTTTAGTACATATGTAATTGATATTTGTATCTGTTTATTAATCATTATACATTAAATGTTTTTACAGATGTTAGGAACAGTAGCATCAATAATGCTACTTTCTCTCCAAACACAACAGGTAATGTAGTATTCAATGCCTTCTACTGGTCATCATCAAAAATATACATGCAATTCGACCAAGGGGTGCTTCACATTCCCCAACTCATGCCTCTGACAATTTGCTTATATATACAAGGTGTCAAAATTAGTGGAGGGTGCTGTATTTATATGTTTGTTTTATATTTTGTATTACATTTATATTCATTAAAAACACTGTTACCTAGTAATGCACTTTACTTATGCAAGACCATATAGAGATATTTTATATTTTACTGTCCCATCTACATGAGTCCTCCACCAGAGGGCATTATCGTCAATCTAATAATCATATCCAGTCCAGATTCAAATATGAGCCCCATAAATCAGTGTGAAATGTTATCAGTGAACAGAAAGGTTTTTTGTGCTTTCTCTTGGCAGCACCAGGAATATTCTACCCATTCGGCTCAGGAGACACAATAAACCCTGCTGTTGATGATGGAAGCTCCTCAGTTATTCCACTGTTGAGTCCATTTCTATTCTTTGGCCGCATATATCAACAGATTTATGTAAGCATTTGGTTTCATATTAATTCAAAGTGAGTGGTGGATGATTTATAAACTCTTCTGTGATCCTGTGGCTGTGATTTTGACAGTATATCTCGTGTTTCAGGTTAATAATAATGGACACCTCACATTTAACCAGCCTTCATACCAATATATACCCTACTACTTTCTACTAATGGACGCCAAGATATAATCGCTGGTCTCTGGACTGACCTTGACAACCGTGTGAGAGGTGTGGTTTCATATCATCAGTACACTAATGGAAGTGTTCTCACACGCGCCACTCAGGATATAAACAATCATTTCCCAAATCTGACCTTCAGCGCTTCTTGGGTCTTTGTCGCAACTTGGAATAAAGTCGCTTACTATCCCATCACTAACACAGTACGTTTGATATACTTCTGAAATATGACTGTTCTCTCTTTCAATTCATTATTCAATTTAATTTCACAATACTTTATTGCACCAAGTAGTAGACAAAGACAAAGAAGGAGAAAATAACAATTAAAACAAACTAGTAAACAATCTATTCAGTCATTAATGACAATCACAACCAATTAATTTTCTCCTTTTTTTCAGGAAACATCGTTTCAAGTGGTTTTAATTTCAGGCACACATTTTTCATTTATTCTGATGAATTATGGTGACATTGCTGTAACAGGACTTCCGGTGGAGGTAAATAAACTTGTTTTCTGTATTCAGAAGCAGGGGCAGACATAAAGGTGCAGTGTGTACATTTGAATGGCATCTAGTGGTGAGGTTGCGAATTGCAACCAACTGCAGTTTCGGTGGCCTACAGGAAAACATGTAGTCGTCTGAGACAGCAGAGAGTAGCCAGTTAAGCAATGAGGTTTCTTTACAAAGAAAAATCAAGAAATTATATTTGCTTAATATTTGCTATTGTCGGTTAGGACCACTATTTTCAAATATCGATTGACATTTAGCTTTCAGTTTGGATTGGCAGTATAGTTCTGTTTTGGGCAAGACTTAGGGTTAGGGTTGGGTTAGGCATCCATGCAGCCTAGCATGGATAAGAGCAGGGAGATCAGCAATATGTATGTATGCAGATATCATTAATTAAATATTTTAAAGTAAAACATAATTCGAGAATTTATTCTGATTGAAGGGATGCCAAATCCTGACTTTCGAGAGGAGGAGCTGGGGATGGAGGTACGGTAATGAGCTCCTGTGAAACGCAACAGCTGTCTACCCACAACAGACTGGGTCATCTGACCAATCAGAACAGAGTAGAATCTCGGAAAGGAAGGGTTTAGAAAGACATAATCCTTGATGAAACCATTTCAGACACTGAACAAAAGGGGATATAGTAATCTATATTATGAGAAAATGCATGTAAACCTACATATATTGAAGGAGACTCTGACCCTGTAATTCTAACACTCTTTAATTTAATTTTGTTAAACTGAATGCACAAAGTAAATTGTTTGCTAAAAAAAATATTAAGATTAATGCACTGAGATTTCAATCACCATGTTAAGATACCATAAACAAGAGGAAGAGAATAGAGAGGGGCTAGTGTTAAAAAAAGTGTTACAGAAGTAAAAAGGCACATAATTGGTGTGTTTGTGCCCCCTGGAATTGCTTAAGTCTGCCCCTGTTGAGAAGAAAATGTTACTATTCACTATTGTATAACAGCATATATACTATTAATATGAAAAAATGTTTTTACACTTTCAGGCTGGTTATGACACCGAAAACTCCACTGACTATGTGATTCCTGGATCAATCAGTGGAAACTACATTTTCAACCTCAAGAACTCCAGTAACGTCAATGTTCCCGGTCGATGGGCCTTCAGGGTGGATGGTGGACATAGCTCTAAAAGTAAGAAGTCTTGTCTAGAAATAGAGAACAGATAGGTTTGGTTTTTGCTTTGATACATTTCATATAACCCCATACAATGAATGCTTCAACAAATATGAGTATTTTATGTTTTTGTCTGTGTCCCTTTAGACAACGTCATTGGACTTCAAATAAAACTTTCCTCAATTTTAGATCTAACACAGAGTGGAAACATTGAGATTGTTTTACAGCAAGTACGTCACACTTACTGTGAATATGCATACAAAATATCGTTCTAATAGATAGCTAGTTTGATCCGTCTTGTCTTTTGTTTCAGATAAAACAGGTGCTGGTCAATAACGGTCTGCCAAGCAACATAGAGCTGAAGTTAAGAAAAGTGCAAAAGATAAAGCCATAAATTCAGTCTCCTTCAGGAAAGAAAAAAAACAGTCCGGTTCGCTTAGTGTCTTATCGCAAATATCCTATTGATCATGTAAAGACTGCGAATACTCTAGTTTTACATCGATGTGGTTTCATTAAAAATGGGCACAAAACTGCATAAAAGCCTTGTAATAGAGATCCATGTATCTTTTTTTTCAATTTATTATATATTTTTCTTTTTCAATTTTACAATCACTTCCTTAAATCTTTCGCACTAGATTTATTTGCACATTTATGAGATTTTTTCAATGTGACCAACATTTGTAAGCAAATCATTTTGGTTGTTGTGGAATGTTTTCAATGAATCAATGATGCAGTTTACAGAACTGGTCTGAATGATTCATTAATGACTCGGACTGATCCGAACCATAAGTTCAGTTCAGTGATCCGGTCTCTAGAGAGGAAGAATGAATAACGACATTTTTTTTTTTTTTTTCACAAAGCTATGTATGACTTTAGAAGATTTTAAAAATATTGCATGGGTTGTATAGATAACATCATACATTGAATGGTGTTTTTGTCTCTATTTTAATCCTTGAAATCCTAATTTTATGGAAAAGCAGACAATCAATTTGCATTTATTTCGAATTTTCTCCATTTACTTAAAATGTTCAAAATAAAACGAAGACAGGTTTTGTTAAAACATGTGGATGAGTAACTTGGTGAGGGTTTTTATGACAGTGTTGTGAAAACAAACACCGCATAGCAGGAGAGCTGATGAGAAAACATGCGAAAACAAAAGTGAAAATTAGTGAAGACATGACTAGAGTCGCCAAAAGTTACCGTGTAACAAAATGCTTTCTCTGTTTACTTCTTATTGACTTTATTTCTTGTGTAGTATAACTTCTTATACCTTTTAGACTACTTATACTGTTATAATGTCTATTACTGATCAATAAAACTAAAATTTAACAAAAATAAACAGGGTTGTGTAATTTTATTTTATATAGCCTATATAGTTTTTCTATATATAGCCTAGCTATTTTATTTGCTGTATACTGTTTGTTTATTTTATTGACTAAACTATATACTATTACTTCACACTTTATCTTATATTTACTATTTGCATTGCACTGTAGTTATCCCATAGTGTATTACCATAGATAAAGGATCCATCAGTTATCTTTGTTATTTCTAAAATCGGGTCAATCACAGAAAATGCTTTTCTACGCAATAAGAAAACTATTGCAGCAACCGTTCCAAAGCGGCCAATAGGGCGTCTATGTATTTATTATCTCTATGCTTTTGCGCTCTGCACTTTCTTTTCTCTCGAGGCATCGACAACAAAGCTAGCACAGGTAAATACATTCCTTAGAAGAGTTAAGTCCGCCCTTAACATTGGTCACGTTCGGATGCCACGATGTCATCAAGCGGTATCTCTGGTCTTAACCAGTCCTTCACTGACCAATCAGCGTTCATTAGCAGAAAGCTAGCGTGATAAGAAATCGAAAGGACATACGTACTCTTTCATTCAACTTTGAAACTTTGCGGGGCACAGACTTAACGCGGGTTAAATGTAACACGGGCCGTTTACATAGTTCGTCAGGATCAAGCAGGTTGTCTTTCCGCTATTTTCTCTTGCTGCCAGAAGACGGTCTCCCGAAATTGCCGGAAAGTTTTGATTATATTTTGTGAAGATACTGGACAAAGAGTGTTTTGACACCATGAAAGTAAATTTTTTCATCATATATTTTTTTTCGGTTTCTGAGTTGGGTGTATACGTTTCCAAATCTAACTTTATATTGCCTTAATCACTGCCTTGTTTGCTCAAACATAGCACCGTTTTGAAACATGTCAGCAATTCCTAGCGACTGTTAGCTAGGGTTAAAATATGTATACACAGCGGGGTTAGTTCTAACACAGTGTTACAATTAAGCCGCCAAGTGTACAATGATAATCAAATGAAAACGGAGCCACACAACTTTTCAGGTTTGAGTATTTATTTAGACATTTAACTTTGTTAGACTTTCACAAACAATGTTGGAATTTAAAATGTTTAAAATTTAGTGTACTATGAATGATAACTTGTTTATTTAATAAAAATATGGCCTGTTATTAATGCAATAAACCCTTTGAATTTTTATTTTAAGCTCATTTGTATTATTATTACTATTATTATTAATAATGATAATTTTACATGCAGCTGCCACACACAAATCAAATTTAATTGCAATTACAATATCTTATAATTTTATTTATTTATTTTACAAAACTCGTTTGTTTTGCAGTTTGTACGTGGATGAGAACATCTCCTGCTCTGTCTGTCTACAGCTGGGAGGGGCTGCTGCATGAGGACTGGGCCACCTGTGAGTGATTTGGGATTGGTGGGACCCACGGCAGCACTCGCTGCTCGTTGAGATGAGGAAAAACGATATGTGATTTCACGTCAGAGAGTCTCCAAAAGTCTCTAATAACACCAGAAAAAGTCGCTAGATTTGTCGCTGAGTCGCTTTTTTGAAAATTTGTCGCTAGGGGGGTCTGAATACTTGCTAAATATAGTGACAAAGTTGCTAAGTTGGCAACACTGTTCCTGTGGATTCCAATAGGACTGCATGGATAAACTTTATGTATAAAGTATATAAACTTTATATACTTTAATGACGTTCCAGCTGATGAGGGTAAAACATTGTATGTCTGTTCGCTTCATTTCAGTGAGGATTGTTTTGTAAACAAGACTGGATTTGCAGACCGATTAAGAGTAAGAGACGGTGCTGTGCCGTCTATATTGGATCTGACAGGAATGGAGCAACACACGGACTCTGGCTCGAACATGTATGGGCGGAATCATTCCGGTTGCCATTTTACAATATTGGACGTTTTCAAAACAATTTCTCCCAAGTGCATCGACGGGTGAGTTGAAACTCATTATAATATGCAAAACTGTTATCCACTCACAGCAGTGGGCATTTACTTCCAAGTCTTCAGTGGAGACTAGGGATGTGCACGAATATTCGAATTTTCGAATATTAGATATGTAATTATTATTCGAAAAATAATATACTATTCGAATTTTGCTTTGCTGGCCGTAAATGCAGTGAGTCCATGACAAATCTTAAGAACTAACTCGCAGTTATAATTAAATGCACTGGATGGCGCTGTTCACGAAGTTTGGAATTAACGTTACTTGAAAAGGATCTTACTAAACGTAATTACTTTTGAACAAATGAATTAATAATCCGAAGTTATGATATCATCATCACCATGAGAAATCACATGAAATCCAAACAGTCGAGATGAGGAAAGATAACGTTAGCTGTTCATCATTGCATCACAACTACAGGTGAGCGTAGCTGGACCCCGCGTGATCAAAGATGTTAACTTATCTAATAGCAAAATGATTTTGAGACATACTTCCTTTAAGTTTCGTTAAGGGAGACCGGTTTAAGAACAGAAAATGCAAAGTGCTGTTAGAAACACAGTTTTTTTCGCTCGCGCTGCTTGCATGCTTTTAATAATGCTTTTATATATATATTTTGTTTACACATAGGCCTACTGTTTAATGTTTTCAACTAAAAGAAAACTTAAATTACTATTGTAAGCTTGTTGTGTATTGCCTAATTCTAAGCTTGTCCAGAAATGGTGACAAAAACGTAAAAAAAAAAAACCTTTAATAACGTCTTTTTCGTTAAACATAATTTAAATAAACGAATATTCGAATGTTCGATTTTTATGAGCCTGAATATTCGAATGCAATATTTTTGAAAAATGCCCATCCCTAGTGGAGACACCCATACAAACCAAGCGTTTTTCAGCTAGGCTCAAAACTAGGGTAGAAAATAGCCTATTACTATATTTTTGAATGCAAAAACCAAGCGAACAACATAAGTTGACCTCAGACAACAATATAATAAAATTTAAAAAGCCAGTTCATTTAAAAAAGCAATAAAAACTCTTACTGACCCCAAACTTTAGGAAAATGTACTGCCTGACACTTGATGGCTGCTCTGTTAAGTCTTTGTCGTCTGGTTAAGAACCTGGGTGTGCTCTTAGATATTAATCTCTCATTTGAAAAAAATTGTAAAACCGCATTTTTCCATCTTAAAAATATATATAAATTCCGCCATTTGCTCTCATTGAAAAATGCGGAACAATTAGTTCATGCGTTCATGACATCAAGGCTAAACGTTTGGTCAGGCTAAATGCTACCACTTAATGTCACTCTTTCCTGTTCAACATTTGATTCTTGGCATTTTGCCTATTGCTACCTTATAAGGTAAAATATGTAAATTATAGCATATTTCACATTCCAGAAGATGTTTCTACTTAGACACAGGTCCAGAACACATTTAAAATCAAAAACTTCCTGCTAATCCACATCAGGTACAAGTGCGGCAGAAGAACCAGTCTGAGGTAAGTCAAATCTTCTTTTAACGATTAATCTCCATGAAATATATTCTCAAGTTGGACTATATATCCTTATGTGTTCAATGGATTAAAATGAAAAAAATAATGTAGGCCTTATATAAGATGAGATGATGCAATGTAACAATGCAATAAATACATTTTTTGTTTTTATGATTTTATAACCGCAAAATGATAAAATACATCAACATTTAAACAATATTTACCTTTATGTTCTCTATAGTATTTATAATTCTGCCAATCATATACCTGTCGGTGTAATTTAAAATAAATGTTTTTTCTTTGAACTCGTAAAGCTGTATTTTCAGCATCTTTATTACAGTCTTCAGGGTCACATGATCCTTCAGAAATCATTCTACACTCTTAGAAAACACAAATGATGATAATGACAAGAAAGAACCCTTTTGGCACAAAGGTTCTTTATAGGCTATTATTCATTCATATATTACATTATTCTGCAACATTTTGCAGTTGTAATTAAATTATAGTTTATTAAACTGTTGTAGTAACTTAATATCCCATTTTATTCATGCTGATTTTTGAAGGATAAAAACTGAAATGGCACTCGTCGTGTGATATTGATTAATTACATTTTTAAACCCCCATATCTTGAATTTTGTGATCATTCATGCATTGCATTTTCAGGGGTTCCAAATACGTAGCGCTTTTAGAACCTTTTAAAGTTCTATATAGAACCTGTTCTTCTAAGAGTGTAATATGCTGATTTGCTGAAACATTTATGATTATTATCAATATTTTTTATTGTATTATTTTAATAATGTAATAGAAAGTTCATAGGAACATCATCTATTTGAAATATAAGATCTGTTGTAGCTTTGTAAATGTATTTTAACTAATGTTTTATTTGAAGATTTCTTTGTTCTGGTCTGGGTTTTTAAAGTGCCCCTATTATGCTATATTAAAGGTGCCTAATTATGTTTTGGAGTCTCCTACTACAGGTTTACATGCAACAAAAAACACTTTCATTTTAACATGATATACATTGCACATCAACATGTTTTTCAATGATTCTCAAACGACTCGTCAAATGGATGTAGCAGTCTCTCCTGCACACAGATGCGATATATATATATATATAAACATTTTGCAATAAATAAATCTTTATAAAATTTATGGATTGAAAAATAGGATGTTTTTTAAATGAAAAAAAAGTTGTGTTCGTGGTAGCCTATACTGCTGCAGGGGATCTGTTGAGCACTGCTAACACAGCATATATGAAAGCACAAACGCACATAGGCCTACTGCTCCTGCACCGTATACACACTGCTTATTGAGTATGTGTGAAAAGGGCGTTAGTCAGCTCATAATTAGATACTCATTAGTCCATCCACTGTCTGACCAACCAGAAGTAATTAGGTGCTAACCAAGGTCTGAGATTGTAACAAGGACACTCTGGGGCAAGGTCAAAGACAGGAAGGTCACAAATGTCAATGTCATGAACAGTGTCAGTGAAGTCGTCAATCAAAGTTCTCATCAGTGAGAGCAGACCCTTGAGATATGTGCCCATTCAACTGAATTGTTTGCTGACATTCATCACATCACAAAGGTTGTTTCAGTTGCAACATGAGGCATCATGTTCCTGTCACACAAGTTTTGGATGTGGAAAGTCTGCATATTTACACTATGACAGACTCCAGCATCCTCAGTGTTCAACTTTGTAAGCCTATAGTTCACGTCAGACAAAACTTTACTGACACGCAATGGACCAGAGTACAAGGGCGCTAGTTTAAGGGTAAAGTTGGCCAAAGCGTCTGATTAGGGTGAGTTCTCACTCTGATAAAGTCACTAACGTTATAAGAAGCTGATCAGCGTTTCTTATCATAGTGCAGCTTTCATTTTCGTGACCAGCGTTCAGAGCTAACTTGATCATGTGCTTCTTTCAGCGACATCCTCAACTATAGTTTTGAAACTATTTGTATAGTTTATGATTGTTCCCAGGAAGGAAAAGCTTTTAAAACTGAATTCTAATAGATTAAGTAAAATAAGTGGGTTTCCGTCGTTGGGAAAGTGGATAGTCCAAACACAGACTCTGCAAATTTGCAAAAGATGAAGCTTGTAAAACAGTTTGTAATTAATATTTGCTGTTACAAAGGTGATTATAACAATGTCCTCTATAGATACTCTGACCTCGACTGAGTGGATGATTTGACAAATAACATGAATAGCATGTAACACTTTACAATACGGGTGCACTAATAAGCATTAATTCATGCTTAATTAATGCACAGATAATACTGAATTAATGTGTAACTAATGATTATCTAAGCTATTCATTAATGATGACCACATTAGGAACTAATTAAGAGTCTGTAAGGTTAATGTATTCATAAATATGTAATTGTGGATTAATTCCATAATAACTAATTTTTTTAACTAATACTGTTAATTACTATGTTAATTACCAAAATGAGCCAAAAACTTGTATTTCATCTTCCAGATAATTTGACAGGTATGCTAATATGCATTAATACATGATTAATTACTTCATTGTTAGTGCAAATTCATGTGAAATTTACTAAATGACTAGTTAATAATGATGTGCCCCAACAAGTAAAGTCATAACATAATGATTCCTTTGCAAATCATTAGTGAATGATTAATTAACGCAGACAGCTGGAAGTTGAAGTGCATAGCTTTGACTAATTGTGGTAATTAACATTAATTTACACTATTAGTTAATAAAAGGAATTAATACACAATGACACATTGAATTAATAGCAATTACTTAATCTATTAATCATATAGACTCTTTATTAGTTGCTGATGCAGTAATCATTAATTAATGGTTTAGTTCTTCATGAGTTATACATTAACTAAGCATTAGTTAAGCATGAATTAATGCATATTAGTGCACCCGGTATTGTAAAGTGTTACCAGATTTTCTAACTCATTGAGGTTATACTGTACATGACTGTTAATTCTTTGTAAACTAATTTACCTGTTCAATTTAGTTTGATAGCATTACTTACATTGTAGTCCAAATTGAGATGCACATTTGATGATGAATTTCAGTTTAAAGACTGTAAATGACTCATATTTTATAGAATTTTGAAAAATGAAAAAATTTAATAGAATTTTGCAATTTCTAATAAGGGTTTTTATTGATAGAGATTCCAGACTAACATTGGTTTAAATGCATTTATAATTATGCATGATGCTCAAGTATGCTCTCTGATTACAGAAGGACTCCTACTTGCTGGTTTTATCTCTGACAGACTTCATCATGAGATTGTCTCTAGTTTCACATCTGCTGCTGGTGTTCATATCAGTTCTGACACTGAGTAAGGTTTTATTTACCTTCAATTTCATTTATACTCTTATCGTGGGCGTGGATAGTAACAATATTAATATTAATTAATTTAGGGGGTCCAAGCATTTAAGCACATAAGCATTTAAGACATTACGTTTTAACCAGTGACAGATGGAAAAGACCATTTACAGCCAAAACAGGCAATTTACCATAGGAAATATATGATTAAATAGATGGTTATAGTGCCATATATGGCCCAATCTCAATAAGATGTAGCATGCTTCTTTCACTGTAAAAAAAAATGCTGTAATTATGCAGCAGTTTGCCAGTAACTTACTGTAGATTTAAATTAATGTATATTTACTGGCAACAGTTTATTCAAAGTTAAATGAATATTTTACATTAACAAATCTTTGTCTTTAATAAAATCTATAAAATAATCTAATGCAAAGCATTCTGGTAACCAGAAATCTTCATCAATCTTTTTCAGTTTTTTTCCTTCAGTTTTTCGTTCCCAGAATGCTTTGCATGATGCTGTTATTTTAGTTTTATTCTGTAAAGATAAAGACTTGTTAATGTTTAATGTTCATTTAACTTTGAACAATCTGTTGCCAGTAAATAACATCAATTTAAATCTACAGTAAGTTACTGGCAACTAGCTGCCAGGTTTACTGTAATTTACTGTAATTTCTACAGATTTTTTTACAGTGTATGTTATGTCCTATATTCCCACCAATTTTTAACAAGTTTTGTTTTGGATTTGTATGCTTTTTGGGGGGCTTTTTTCCATCTTGAACCAAGAATTTCAATGACATAAGACACGTGAGACTGAGACAAAGGGAAAATGAGATTTAAGCAAACAATTGTAAACTTTTTGTTTTTTGCGCCACTATCCGGCCAATTGGGACGAGTCTGGGCATCTGACCAGGTTTCAAGTCTCTGGGCCTTTCGGATTGGGATGCACCATCAGTTTTATGGCGGAAAAATTATTAAAATAAATTAACCATGACAATAGGGATTCAGCACTTTGTGCTTTATTGATTTTTCTTTTTCTGAATTTGAATCATCTCTTTTTCTCTTTAACAGCCAGAGCACAAACAACAAATGCAATGACAACCTCTCCATTAGTAACATCTGCATTAACAACATTTACAACGACAACATCTGCATCAACAACATCTACAACGACAACATCTGCATCAACAGTGGCATGGTAATTGTTAACCTTTGAAGTACAGCCCCATTTCTAGAAAAGTTGTAAAAATGCAATAAAATCCACATTCTTTTTTTTTTATATAATCTTTTTATTAACCTTTTTTAAACTGACAAGCTGCTGCAAAAGAAGAAACATTTTCCGATGTTTTATTGACCATAGTTGTATTTTGTAAATTTTGATTTTGAGCTACACTGTGCTGAATGATTCATAGAGATTCACAACCTTAAGGGAAAGTTCTAGCTAACATTCCCAGAACGTTCCCAGAACCTAAATGTGTTTGCTGGGTTTGTAAAACCACTTGAAAGATTTGTTGTGTTCAGCTTTTTGGATTACTTTTGTTTGATTTGTTCATTACAAAAAGCTGAAAGTTTGAAAAATGTTGCCAATTAGCTGAATTGTAATGGGGTTGGATAACTTGGATAACACCTGTGTATCTTCATTAAAATGCGGAAACTCGACCAATAACTGCTGCTTTTTTCGATCCAATCCTACTAAAGTCAAAGCTTGTCCTGGCAATTATGTCTATGAGTTTGTGAGCCCATCTTTGTCATCTTGCATACTGTGCAGAAACAGTAAACATAACTTCCATTCATACAGGAATTGGTAACACTTTACAATAAGGTTCATTTATTAAACATTAGTTCATGCATTAACTAATATGAACTAACCATTTGTTACTGTATTTGTTATTCTTTGTTAACGTTAGTTAATACAAATCTAGCTGTTCATTGTTTATTCATGTTAGTTCACAGTGCATTAACTAATGTTAACAAGATTTTAATAAAGTATTAGTAAATATTGAAATTAACATTACCAAAGATTAACAAATGCTGAAGAAGTATTGTTCATTCTTTGTTAATGTTAACTAATGTAGTAACTAATGAACCTTATTGTAAAGTGTTACCCAGGAATCTTTTTTTTATGTATTATATCTACGATTACGTTATCTGTTTTTGACATATTGTGGAGTTTAATCCATGAACATGTGCCTTTTGTACTTTTGCAATTTATATCTGTTTAATAGTATCTGTTTAATAGTTAAAATTCTATTATTTATTTTTTATTTTTCAAAAGTTATGAACACTCCCCTCATTAATGCTACAGTCACTCCAAGCACAACTACGTCAGGTAATGTATACGCTTTGGCTTCTTACTGCTGAAGTTTTTTTGCTATTATGAACTTGCAATTATCAATCTACAGCTATGCTGTTAAATAATTGTCCTATTCATAATCACCATTTAACTTGTTTATTGTCTATATACTATAATTGGTATTTCTTATGCCATTGCTATTATTATATTATACATAAACTATATCCTATTTTGCATAGTTATAATTTTGTCCCTGATATTTTCTATTTTATGAGTGAAGAAATTCATAAAGTCTTTACTGCTGTGTTGGTTGGACACTTCTGGGCTCAAAGCTTTCTTTTTCATTAGTTTAGCCACTGTTTCAAATAGCCTATACCCATGTTTTTTATGTATTATATCTACGATTACGTTATCTGTTTTTGACATATTGTGGAGTTGAATCCATTAACATGTGCCTTTTGTACTTTTGCTATTTATATCTGTTTAATAGTATCTGTTTAATAGTTAAAAATCTTATTTTTTTTTCAAAAGTTATGAACACTCCCCTCATTAATGCCACAGTCACTCCAAACACAACTACGTCAGGTAATGTATACGCTTTGGCTTCTTACTGCTGAAGTTTTTTTGCTATTATGAACTTGCAATTATCAATCTACAGCTATGCTGTTTAATGATTGTCCTATTCATAATCACCATTTAACTTGTTTATTGTCTATACTGTAATTGGTATTTCTTATGCCATTGCTGTTATTATATTATACATATCCTATTAAATGTAGTAGACTGTTGCATAGTTATAATTTTGTCTCTGATATTTTCTATTTTATGAGTGAAGAAATTCATAAAGTCTTTACTGCTGTGTTGGTTGGACACTTCTGGGCTCAAAGCTTTCTTTTTCCTTAGTTTAGCCACTGTTTCAAATAGCCTGTTTTTTATGTATTATATCTACGATTACGTTATCTGTATCTGAGTTTAATCTATTAACATGTGCCTTTTGTACTTTTGCAATTTATATTTGTATCTGTTTATTAGTTAAAATTCTTCTCTTTTTTTTCAGAATTTAAGAACATTGCCATGAATAATGCTACTGTCAGTCCAAACACAACTATGTCAGGTAATGTATACGCTACGGTTTCTGCTGACCCTTGAAGTTTTGACGGGATGTATCGTGAAAATCGATCATTCTGTTTGTGTCTGTAGTTACAGACTGTAGATAAAATTTGCAGATGCTGACGCACATGTTCATTAACATACAGTAGCCTATTTTAATTTGTCATTTTACTGCATTAACTCCTCTTAATGTTTTAATGAACTGTTAGAAATGTAACTTTGTAAACACACCTTTTTCTATTACTAAAACGAGACGCTCTCTATATCAAATAGCAATACTGTTGACAAGAAATTAAGTTAAAACAATTACCAAAATTTCTGCACATAAAAGAGATTTTGTCTTACAAGCCAGTGTTTTGATTCGTTTCATATAACCTCATGTAATGTGTTTGTATGATTAGTTTATGCATACATTTAAAACATCATGCACTTATATGTTGATGTTTGGAACTATTTCAAATGAAAATAACACCTAATTATAATTATACTTTAATTAGAGTATATGCCGTTGCACAGATAATTGCAATCCAAAGCCATGGACAGGGCATTTTGAATTAATGGTACATTCATAATCAGAAACATCTTTTTAACATTTTTTAATGAATATTTTTGTATTATAGGCGAAGAAATAAAAGTGAAGAAATTCATAAAGTCTTTACTGCTGTGTTAGTTGGACACTTCTGGGCTCAAAGCTTTCTTTTTCATTAGTTTAGCCACTGTTTCAAATAGCCTAGATACCTATGTTTTTATGTATTATATCTATCTGTTTTTGACATATTGTGGAGTTTAATCTATTAACATGTGCCTTTTGTACTTTTGCAATTTATAACTGTTTAATAGTATCTGTTTAATAGTTAAAAATCTTTTTTTTTTTTATATATGCCGTTGCACAGATAATTGCAATCCAAAGCCATGGACAGGGCATTTTGAATTAATGGTACATTCATAATCAGAAACATCTTTTTAACATTTTTTAATGAATATTTTTGTATTATAGGCTAAGTATATTTTTAAAGACACTGTTACCAGTAGCACTATGTTTCTTCAAAAACATTGGCAAGACTATTATATGAGTCATCCACCAGAGGGCATCATCATTGTCCTGCTAATGAGCCAGATTCAAATATGAGCCCCATAAATCAGTGAATATAAACATCAAGTAACAGAAATGATTTCTGTTCATTCTCTTTGCAGCACCAGAAATATCTACCCATTCGGCTCATCATCAGGAGACACAATAAACCCTGCTGTTGATGATGGAAGCTCATTAGTTATTCCACTGTTGAGTCCATTTCTGTTCTTTGGCCGCACATACCAGCAGATTTATGTAAGCATTTTAACTAAATGTGAATGTTGAATGCTTTATAAACTCATCTGTTATCAGTAGATCCTGTGGCTGTGATTTTGACAATATATCTCATGTTTCAGGTTAATAATAATGGACACCTCACATTCAACCAGCCTTCATCCCAATTTGTTCCCTACTCTTTTCCTGCTAATGGACGCCAAGATATAATCGCTGGTCTCTGGACTGACCTTGACAACCGTGCGAGAGGTGTGGTTTCATATCATCAGTACACTAATGGAAGTGTTCTCACACGCGCCACTCAGGATATAAACAATCATTTCCCAAATCTGGCCTTCAACGCTTCTTGGGTCTTTGTTGCAACGTGGGATAAAGTTGCTTACTATCCCACCACTAACACAGTAAGATTGATATACTTATTAAATGTGGATATTTTCACTTTATTCACAATTCAATCAAATTTCTGAAAACTTCAGAAAACACTGTCTCTGACAGTGACAGAATATTACATTGAGATCAATCAGTAATGCTCATAAAAATAATATTCAAAATGATCAAAAATGTAATAATACATTACATTTATAATACAAATACAAAAATGTAATTTTGTATTTAAAAAAAAGATGTACTGTAAATGCTCACTTTAAAGCGATTCTCTTTTTTAATCTTCTCAGGAAACTTCGGTTCAAGTTGTTTTAATTTCAGGCAGTAGTTTTTCATTTATTCTGATGAATTATGGAGAACATTGCTGTAACAGGACATCAGGTGGAGGTAAAAGAAATTGTTTTCTCTATCAGATCAATATGTTACTATTTAGTGTTTATACTATTTATATGATTATGGTTATTACATACTTTCTAGGCTGGTTATGACACAGTAAACTCCACTGACTACTTTGTGATTCCTGGATCAATCAATGGGAGCTTCATCTCAAACCTCAAGAACTCCAGTAACGTCAATGTTCCCGGTCGATGGGCCTTCAGGGTGGACAGTGGACACAACACCTCTAAAAGTAAGAAGTCCTGTCTTTTCCTGGTCTTTTTATTTTTCTTTTTTTTTATAAATAACATATAACCCCATGTAATGTTTGTGTATGTTAAATGTCAACAAATATGAGTATTTTAAGTGTACAGTATGTCTGTGTGTTTCCCTTTAGACAACGTCATTGGACTTCAAGTGAAATTTTCCTCATTTTCAGATCTAACACAGAGTGGAAACATTGAATTGTTTTACAGCAAGTACGTCAACTTACTACAAATATTTTTACAAAATACGGTAATAGGCAATAGCTAGTTTGATCCGTCTGTCTTTTGTTTCAGATAAAACAGGTGCTGGTCAATAACGGTCTGCCAAGCAACATAGAGCTGGAGTTAAGAAAAGTGCAAAAGATAAATCCGTAAATTCATTCTCCTTCAGGAAAAGAAATAAAACAGTCTGGTTCGCTTAGTGTCTGATTGCAAATATCCTATTGATCACGTGAAGACTGTAAAGAACCTAGTTTTACCAATACATACACCAACCCCCCCCCCAATACATTTAATCCTATTGTGTTATGACTGTGTTATCAAATGTCATGCATCATAAGTTTAAACTAATAGTTTTAATAGTCACCTGGAAAATGCAAAACTACTGTAAAATGCATGTCTTTAAAGAAAGAAATATGCACATCACATAAGTTGTGGTTAAAACTAAACATTCTGACATTAGAGCGGGTTGTGGTTAAAAATGGTTGGTAAAAATAAACATTCTGACATTAGAGCGGGTTTGAGTGGTTTAAAACTAAACATTCTGACATTAGAGCGGGTTGTGGTTAAAAATGGTGGTTTAAAAACTAAACATTCTGACATTAGAGCGGGTTGTGGTTTAAAAATAGTGGTTTAAAATCTAAACATTCTGACATTAGAGCGGGTTGTGGTTTAAAAATGGTGGTTTAAAACTAAACATTCTGACATTAGAGCGGGTTGTGGTTTAAAAATAGTGGTTTAAAACTAAACATTCTGACATTAGAGCGGGTTGTGGTTTAAAAATGGTGGTTTAAAAATAAACATTCTGACATTAGAGCGGGTTGTGGTTTAAAAATGGTGGTTTAAAAATAAACATTCTGACATTAGAGCGGGTTGTGGTTAAAAATGGTGGTTTAAAAATAAACATTCTGACATTAGAGCGGGTTGTGGTTTAAAAATAGTGGTTTAAATCTAAACATTCTGACATTAGAGCGGGTTGTGGTTAAAAATGGTGGTTTAAAAATAAACATTCTGTCAGCTACACTGTTTACTTCTGAATATTGTAGTTATTTAGAAGTAGTTAGTTGTCAGTAGTTAGGCTAATATAGTTACATTTTCCTTATATATTGTATGTCATCAATATTTGCTTTCAACCATGCACAAATAAAAATGTCACTGAACTTTTGCTGTGTAATTGTAAAAATGAGCACTCAAACACAAAAACAAAACCAACAACTAAACACAAAAACTGATTTTGCGCATATACTGTCAAATCGATTAATCGCGATAAAAAACACAGTACACACACAAATAATATACAGGTTATTTGTACAGAACACGCATACATCCATCTATAAATTACACAAATGTCTGTCTGCGTAATCTGTTATTGATATATCCCAGTAAAGGAAGCACACATTGAAGATGTTTAGATGATTTTTAGAAGGTTGTGGTTTAAAAATATCTGACTATTGTATTTTTATTCATGGCCATCATTTGTAGTAGCCTATTCACAAACTGTTTGCTCAAGCATAGCGTTTTCTCGAAGTTCACTGTGTAGCTACTCCAGCCAAGGTCTGAACCTCGCCTGAATTGTTGCGCTTATTTTTTTGTGGATGTTAACTGAATCTGTAAGTCAGCTACACTGGTTTAGTCGTGAATAGTGTGTGTTTTTTTCACCCATCAACTGTTTGGTTGGTCTGTTTGGTCCATCAACTGTTTGGTTACCGACATTCTTCAAAATATATTATTTTGTGTTCTGCAGAAATAGAAAGTCATACAGGTTTGGAACAACTTAAGCTGAGTAAATGATGACAAAGTTTTCATTTCTGGATTAACTAGCCTATCCCTTTAACTTATTGGGACGCTCTCAACGTTAAAACTACGCGCGATTGTGATTATTTAGCTCCGCCCACATGGCACGCGCCTGTCAGGTCGCTCGCTCGGCTTTTTCCTGAAAGACTCGGTACAGCGGAGCCTATCTTTCTTTTATAAATATAATAAAACTAAAGACTTCTTGGAGATATGATGGATGCAACATCACTCTATAGGTACTCAAGATTAACATGAGATTGACTGAAACTTGAGTGTTTCACCCCCACCCCCCTTTAACGTTACTTACTGAGCTTCGTCGTGCTGTGTAACGAATTGTCCAGATAAACTCGCTTTTGTGGAAAGATTGTTATTTGAGGCTCGGATGAAGGAACTAAAAAATGTTGTGATCATTTGTACATCCGAACACTGATCAACTGCCATGTTTCACTCGTTTGCAAGCCATGATATCTCTCAAGGAAAAACTCAAATTCGTAATTCCTAGCTCATTTACTCCTGGGCGAGTTTGGCGGGCAAAGCAGAGAAAGGGAGGTAACGTTTCCCCGTATTAAGTCATTCATTGTTTTTAATATTCTTTAAGACAAACAATGTGTAAATTTATCAGTCTACAACATCACAGGATTTTTTTTTTTTAAAGACAGGTCACAAACCACTGTCACGACCGGCTCAAAGTGGTGGCAAATGGAATGGTATCACATAAAGGAATAAACAACAGGTATAGTATTTTAACACGATTATGCTATAATACAACATATTAACATTAAAAAGTTAGCGGAAAGGCATGAATTCTGATTTAGTGACTTTGTAATCAGGTTATTTTGTATTGATGGTCACCATCTCTGGCAGGGAACTTCAAATAGCCTAATACATTATTTTCGGATTTTCCTGAGTGAAACTTTTTATTTTGTCTGGTTAGTTTACACATTTGCAAGTGAAATAAGGGTATTGGTTAACTAGCACACAAAATATATATTTTTATCACACTGAAATATTGACATTTAAATATGATATTTAATTTGATAGAGTGAGAGCTTGTTTTTGGGAATTGGTGCTTGATCTATCTGAGAGAAAGTGTCTGTTCTTTGCTCACCACTAGGGGAGACAGACAGCAGCAGTGTGCTGTAGTAAATCGTTCTAAATAGGGAATATCAACATTTTACTTCAGTTGATTGTGGCTTTCTTAATATCTCGTTGCAATAAGTTGATCATTGTGAAAATCAAATGAATTCTGATTACAGAATGTTTATAAAATAACCTCACAAAATAGTGAATTATCAGATAACTCGAAAGACTGACGTAAACTCTGTCTCTCCTCATGGTCATTTAGCAGTAAGCTAAATATGTACCCATTCAGATCCACCTATTCAAAAAGTAGTCGCTTTGCATGTTGAGAGTGTTCACATTATTTTGATGGTTGCTGGTGTTTCGGACGCATTCATCGATTTCAATATTAGATATTAATTGCACTTGACCTACATTTAAAGGCTACATTTGAAACTCTTATCATTGCCTAAAGTATCTGCTGGTATATGTTAAAATCCCTGTTTTTATGGGTTCATAGTCCTAAGAGGGAAAACCATTAGCTACTTCTCATAAGCATTTAAACTGTGATTCTATCTAAACATCTAGAAATTCTAGTTTAAATTCATCATCCCTCTGAACAGTACGTGACGATAGTCTTGACATCTAATTAGTCACTCTCTCACTTTCTGCTCTACTAAAGTGACCCAAGAAACAGTAGTTCATTCCAGCATCTGATATTTTTTATATTCTCTGATCCTCATTCTTTAAATTATTTGTGAATACTGTCATTGGCTACAGTCAGAAGAGGGAAATATGTCAGGTTATTAATTACTCCCCTCAGCAGAAGTGTTTACTAGTATTTTGTAATTCAATGCCAGGGCAATATAACACAAAATATAGTGTATAATACATGTACACTCACCGGCCACTTTATTAGGTACACCTGTCCAACTGCTCGTTAACACTTAATTTCTAAGCAGCCAATCACATGGCGGCAACTCAGTGCATTTAGGCATGTAGACATGGTCAAGACAATCTCCTGCAGTTCAAACCGAGCATCAGTATGGGGAAGAAAGGTGATTTGAGTGACTTTGAACGTGGCATGATTGTTGGTGCCAGAAGGGCTGGTCTGAGTATTCAGAAACTGCTAATCTACTGGGATTTTCACGCACAACCATCTCTAGGGTTTACAGAGAATGGTCCGAAAAAGAAAAAACATCCAGTGAGCGGCAGTTCTGTGGGCGGAAATGCCTTGTTGATGCCAGAGGTCAGAGGAGAATGGCCAGACTGGTTCGAGCTGATAGAAGGGCAACAGTGACTCAAATAACCACCCGTTACAACCAAGGTGGGCAGAAGAGCATCTCTGAACGCACAGTACGTCGAACTTTGAGGCAGATGGGCTACAGCAGCAGAAGACCACACCGGGTGCCACTCCTTTCAGCTAAGAACAGGAAACTGAGGCTACAATTTGCACAAGCTCATCGAAATTGGACAATAGAAGATTGGAAAAACGTTGCCTGGTCTGATGAGTCTCGATTTCTGCTGCGACATTCGGATGGTAGGGTCAGAATTTGGCGTCTACAACATGAAAGCATGGATCCATCCTGCCTTGTATCAACGGTTCAGGCTGGTGGTGGTGGTGTCATGGTGTGGGGAATATTTTCTTGGCACTCTTTGGGCCCCTTGGTACCAATTGAGCATCGTTGCAACGCCACAGCCTACCTGAGTATTGTTGCTGACCATGTCCATCCCTTTATGACCACAATGTACCCAACTTCTGATGGCTACTTTCAGCAGGATAATGCGCCATGTCATAAAGCTGGAATCATCTCAGACTGGTTTCTTGAACATGACAATGAGTTCGCTGTACTCAAATGGCCTCCACAGTCACCAGATCTCAATCCAATAGAGCATCTTTGGGATGTGGTGGAGACGGGAGATTCGCATCATGGATGTGCAGCCGACAAATCTGCGGCAACTGTGTGATGCCATCATGTCAATATGGACCAAACTCCCTGAGGAATGCTTCCAGCACCTTGTTGAATCTATGCCATGAAGAATTGAGGCAGTTCTGAAGGCAAAAGGGGGTCCAACCCGTTACTAGCATGGGGTACCTAATAAAGTGGCCGGTGAGTGTATATACACCAATGAGCCAGAACTTTATGAGCACCAGCCTAATATGCTGTTTTTCCTTCACATAGGGGAGACCGGGGATGGTTGTGTAACATAAGATGTATCATAAGATATGTCATGTGATCACTTCAGTATTTTCCTACTTCCTCCCCGATCCATCATGGTGATTGTCAAGGCTGGCAACAGGCACATCCAGTATATATAGAGAAAAAAAACTGATTTTGAGGTCAAAATGTAACATTTTTGACCAAGACTATATTTTGTTTAGTATCTGTACTATTGCAGATAAAACTGTTTGACTTATATTAGATTAAATAGTATATGTGATGCATTTCCCCCTGCTAATTTCAAACCACTACAATACAGCTCACTGACAGATGTGGGGTGGGTTCTAACACTTATTTAAAAAGTGTTAACCCTACTTTTGCGATTTTAAAGAATAGGCTTTGGAAAAAGAAAGACTGACAGAGATGTCTCTGCCAGTGTTTTATGGGACGATGCCAGTGAAACCAGTGGTTTGCATCATGGAGCAATTTAACGACTCAATTTAACGACTCTATTTATGAATTACTATTGGACAAATAAATTGATGACAGTACTACATTGCCTTTGCTATTCTTTCTGAGCTCGCTCAAGAGATGTGTGCACAGACTAGGGTGTGTGCTGATTAAAAACAAAAAAAATAAACATAATAACACAGAATGTTCCAGGTACTGAATCATGTGCCATGGGAGTTTCTAATTTCAAGTTTTAAGACTGGCTGTGTTTTAACAAAACACATTTCCTTCTATTCCAGAGCAGGTTTTGCCTCTAAACAGTGCCAGGACGTGCAAACCCACAGCAGGTGCAAGAGCAGCTTAGAAGAACTGTAAGTCAAATCTTATTTAATGTTACTCTCCATAAACTATTTTCTCTCTCAATTTGTCCTTATTTGTGTAATGAAATGAACTATAATATTAAATTATGAGATTATAAGGATTTTGCTATAAATGCAATAAAGACATATAAAGCAATTAGAATGAATATATATATATATATATATATATAAAATATTTAATTCAGTAAGTTATTACTATTACTATTCCCAGGTGAAAAAGACGTCCAATTAAGTGTATAAAAATGCATTACATTATATTTGTATTGTACTAAAAACATATTTAAGTAAATTTTTAATACACTTAATTATACGTCTTTTTCACTTGGGTTATTCAAGGTTAACATCTATATATTGAGAATAATACATCTCCCTCTGATTACAGAAGGACTCCTACATGCTGGTTTTATCTCCGATTTCTTCATCATGAGATTGTTTGTGGTTTCACAGCTTCTGCTGGTGTTCGTATCAGTCCTGACACTGAGTAAGGTTTAGTTTCTGTTTGATTATCAGTCTTAATGTGGCAAAATATACTAAAAATATACAATTTTGTCTTTCT
Organism: Hybognathus amarus; assembly: GCA_030378365.1. Taxonomy (NCBI): domain Eukaryota; kingdom Metazoa; phylum Chordata; class Actinopteri; order Cypriniformes; family Leuciscidae; genus Hybognathus; species Hybognathus amarus. The sequence goes on from JAQIUQ010006118.1 coordinate 39,321, forward strand.
GAATTTAATAATCTCTTTCTCTTTTACAGTCAGGGCACAAACAACAACAGGTGAAACAACAACAGCACAACCAACTCAAACATCAACTGACACAACAACAACTGAAACAACAACACAGGCTATAGGTAACGTCATTAGATATTAGATATATACTGTATATCAGATATATTAGATCCGACCCCGGAGACTAAATCCCTGCCAGTAAAAATCAGTCTTCTATTAGCCTGAGAGTTTGACTGAGAAAACCAAGGAAGAGCAGACGCAGGAGATGAAGTGATGATAAAAAGAGCAGAGGTTATTGAATAATCTTAGTTGCGTATTTCAATGCTCAGACTTCATCTAGATGTTACACTACTCAATGCTCAGACTTTATCTGACCAGTACAAATCCAACAAGTGTTATTATTATACCAAAGCACAAACTATAGAAAATTACGGCTTCACAAAATCGTCCTGTGATCTTACTCTTACTCATGAAGACAAACATCCCTTAAAACCTCACAATTAATACGATTAAACAACAATAGCAAGCATTGCATATTTGTGATTTATAATAAAATAATAAGTAATATAAAACATAAAATGACATAAATTAATAATTAAAATAATTATATAATGATAAAAGGATAAATTAATATTAAATTAAATAAATTAATATCATGCCTTCTATTGGACCACTTGAGATGGATTGACCACGTTTCTCTTTCAAGAAAAAGACAAAAAATATAAATGACTCCTCATACATGACTCAATATATAATTATTTGTCCAATTAAATTCTCTCTAGAACATTGTGAGGTACTTAGACCTTACAACCAGATATGTTTATAAAATGTTGTTTCTGGTGTCAGTTGAACAAACCCAATATGAAGCTGAAGTCAGTGAGCATCTTCATTAGGAAAGAAAACTGTTGTTTTCAAGTGAGTTTATTAGGAATTTAATGGCTTTTGTATCTGTGTTTATTCTTTCAGAAACCACCACCACCACGAAACCACCACTGAAACCACCACAGTCCTAACACCAGGTAATTAGTCATGAGTTTATCACATTCTTTGGCTGCATTTACACTGCAAAGTGAAATGAATACGGAAAATAGATATCTAGAAACAATAATAGTATATTAACATTTTGTATGAAATGTGCTATATAAATAAACTTGCCTTGCCATAGTAAAATAACTGCAAAAATGTACTGATTTGGACAGTAAACCCATTGCTTTTTAATGGAAACCTTGAATGTCTTGGGCAGTTTTGCTAGTTTCTTCAAATATCGTACATTTTTTGCAAGCTAAAACATGTCCTGGCTTGTGTTTATTTCTAATGAATGAGTTGAAAGACAAATATCATACACCCATGCAACATAGTGTTTTATAATTTAATGTTATTTTTTTATGACACATTTTTTCTTTCAGTATCCACCACCATAAACCTCCACAGTCCTACCAGGTAATATCGACTGCAAGTCATGGATAACCCATTATTGTCACCACTATGTTATACATAGGAAACATATGAAGAGTTCAGATGCAAAAGCCTCTAAGTGCCATTTGAAATTTTCTTCTAAAATGACCATTTTTATCAAGCTTGTATATTTAAGTTCAGTAATTTCACTTAAATGACAATTAATAGGTAATCTTCATTGCCATTTAAGTGAAATTACTGAACTTAAATATACAAGCTTGATAAAATGGTCATTTTAGAAGAAAATTTCAAATGGCATTTAGAGGCTTTTGCATCTGAACTCTTCATATTTACAATCTTTAAGTGTGTTCATGAGGTATTTAATGGTATTTGTGTTTATTCTTTAGCAACCACCACAGAAACCACCACAACAACCACCTCAGCAACCACCACAGTCTCCACAAGTAAAAATACTGTGACTGTTCAGACGACTAATATGATCATATGCAATGCATCTTCAATGTACTTTACAGAAGTGTTTAATAATTGAATACTCTTTTTCTTTAACAGCCATTCCAACAACTCCATGGACAGGTATTTATACTGACTTTTGAATTAATGGTTCGTTCACGTCGGAAGTCGACCGTAATTATGATATTCTGACTTGTAAACACTCACATCTTCATTTGTATTTTATTGTGTTGATTCTATTTGCAGCACCAGCGATTTTCTATCCATTCGGCCCAGCGGCAGGAGACGTAGAACAGCTTGAAATTGGTGGTGAAACCTTCATACCTGTTAACTTCTCCAAGCCATTTTTGTTCTTCGGCCGCAAGTACAACAGCGCATACGTGAGAATTCCATTTATCACCAATTCCAGTTCCATTGCTCGTCTAATATGAATGCAAATGTTGTGATAAGCCAGCTCATACTTTACTGGTAGGTTTGAACGGATTTTTCTTATTTCAGGTTAATAATAACGGACTCCTTTCATTCAACCAAGCTTTACCAGAAGCTAACCCTTACCAGTTTCCCACATATGGAAGTGAAGATTTCATTGCTCCGCTCTGGGCTGACTGGGATGACTTTGGTGTAGGCAAATACTGGTATCAACAGTACACTAATGGAAGTGTGCTCACTCGCGCCACTCAGGATATAAACCAGTATTTCCCTCATAAGACCTTTTTTGCTTCTTGGGTCTTTGTGGCAACATGGGACTATGTTCAAACATCTGATCAGAATGTATTAAATCTTCATTCAGGACCGGTAAATAGTTTATTTCTTTTTCAAGGTCAGAGGCTGTGTAGACAATCAATCATGATATTTTTTTTTTCTTTTCAGGGAAACACCTTTCAATTGGTTTTAATTTCAGGAGGTGAATTTTCTTTCATTCTGATGAATTATGGGGACTGTGCTGGTATAAATCTTCCAGTGGAGGTAAAACAAACATCACAGGATTGAAATAATATAGTTTTAGTGGCTCTGTATCTTGTATAACATATTTTTTTCATGGTTTTAATAGGCTGGATATGACACAATAGGCTCCACTGACTACCATGTAATTCATTATGATGTTAATGGCTACATCCCAAACCTCAAGAACACGAGTAATGTAAATGTTCCCGGTCGCTGGGCCTTTCTTGTGAACAACGGAACAGGTAGGAGGTTTTTTTTTTAAATAATGTGTTAGTATTATCAGTTTGTTATATACTGTATGTATATATATATATATATATATATATATATATATATATATATGTAAGAGATTCAGATGCAAAAGCCTCTAAGTGCCATTTGAAATTTTCTTCTTTCTTGTATGAAGCTTGTATATTTAAGATAAGTAATTTCACTTAAATGGCAATGAAGATACCTATCAATTGTCATTTAAGTGAAATTACTGAACTTAAATATACAAGCTTGATAAAAATGGTCATTTTAGAAGACAATTTCAAATGGCATTTAGAGGCTTTTGCATCTGAACTCTTCATATATATATATAATGTATGTATAGTGTGTGTGTGTGGGGGGTTGTTTATGTGACTTATGAGGACACAAGTTTGTATAATGACATGTGTATTACACTGGTATTACAACGTATTGGTGGTTTATGAGGACATTTCAAAAGTCCTCATAAATCAGATGGCTTAAAAAACATAAAAAACAATGTTTTATTAAAAAATAAAAAATGCAGCATGTCTCCTGTGATGGGTAGGTTTAGGGATTGAGTTAGTGTAGGGGGATAGAATATATAGTTTGCACAGTATAAAAACTATTACGCCTATGGAGAGTCCTCATAATGCTGTTGCACCAACATGTGTGTGTGTGTGTGTTATTTTGCCTTATTATGTGTGCGTTTCCTTTTAGAAAATGTCATAGGAGTTCAAATGACACTATCGTCATTTTAAACCTGACCCAGGCTGAAAACTCTGCAGTTGTTTTGCAGCAAGTAGGTCACACTTTTCACACAAAAGGTTTTGTATGGAAGCACATTTCTGCCTAAATAAAAAGAGTAAAAAGAAAGAAAAAAAAACTTTATATCCTGTATTTCTCTGACTTTGACTGTTGTGACTTTATTTATTTTTTTAAACAATTTTTTAAAACTTTTTTTTTTTTTTTTTTACAGACTTACATAACCATAGAGTAAAATGTAAATAAAATATATCTGTCAATCTTCATTTCAGATAAAACAAGAGCTGGTCAATCGTGGAATGTCAAATTCCTTTGAGATGAAGTTAAGAAAAGTCCAAAAGATACAGCCGTAATACAAGACTTAAAAAGTTTCAAATGGTGACCTTGAAGATGTAGAAACTGTTAAAGAGAAGAATGTCAATCTCACCCTTACTTCTTATTCTCGCATATATACACTATATATATATAACACACAGATCATCCACACACAAATATAAATGAGCATAATGAAATATAATGAAAAAATGACTATGTGAAAATGATAAATTAGATAATGAAATAATTAATTACATTAATCATATATGTTCCAATCTAATTTATCTTGAATAACAATCATTAAAGGCATAGTTTGGCCAAAAATGATATTTAAACCATGCATTACTCACCCTCAAGCCGTTCGAGATGCATATGTCAATCTTGTTTCAACACATTTTTCAGTTATTTTAGAAAATGTCTGGATATAATGTGAAGAAATGGGGTCCAGCTCCTTCAAGTCCCAAAAATGTGCTTAAATCCTTCACAAAAGTATACATCCGGCTCCAGGGTGATAAACGAAGGCCTTCTGCATGGTTTAAATATCATTTTTGGCTGAACTATCCCTTTAATAAAAACTTATTTTCTTTGTCCTATCATACTTTGTGTTATCAAATAGCTTTAACAAGTATCAGGGTTTTCAACTTGAACTGTAGAATGTGAACAATGCTAATAAACCTGTTCTTTGTCTCCAGTTACCAGAAGCATTACTTATCCATATCAACCTGCATGGAAATTACTGTGCCTATATTTTTAACCAGGACAGCGGCTTATACAGCTGGTTTGCCACACTGTAACAACCCCTCATAAATAATATAATCTGTCACAATATTAGTTTTGTTTATGTTTTTTTTTTGACAATGAGGACATGTCACATTTATGCTGGCAATCTGACTTGTTCCTAGAATTAAAAAAAAATGGAGTAAAAATACCAGTCTGATACACAAGCTTTGACGTCAACCACAAACAACAAAAAAAAAAGATAGGAAGCTTTTTCTCTGCTTTTTTCAAAATTTATTCAAAGCTTGTTTATTTGATTCTGCATTTATTTATTACAAAAAAGGAGGTGGTCAAACAAGGAGTGGAAAACTTTTTTTTTTTTTTTTTTTGATTTAGAAGAAAAAGAAGAATCTCCATCTGACAGATGTGTAAAGTTCAGGGGTCTGAAAGTCCTGCCATGTGTCTATTCCACCCATGACCTCAGCCAGCTGATTTCACTAATTAATTCCCTGGCTGAAAAACTTTGCTAATTAGCAAATCCAGGTGATTGAAACAAAAATACTGAGGACTTTTACTTTCTGAACCTGGACTTCTGAACCTGGACACCTCTGCCACCTGTAATGTTAAACTCATCCAGTAGTTGGGGCTAACGTCTGTAAGAATTAAGGAGACATAACATCTGAATTGACTCTGAGGCTATGTTTACACGGAAACGATTCTGAAGAGAAAACGCAAAAGTAAGCGTTGCGTCATCACTTTTTATTCTGCGTTTAGACGAGCGTTTTGTGTGGGAAATTCGTGTGCAAATGGTGACGCAAAAGTCTGTGAAATTCAATGTAGTATGCACTTCAGGTGGCTAGGAGTGCATACTATAACAACACCAAGTCCACGCGCCTGCGTACAACCTTCACTGTCAAGCAGACTTTTGCGTTTTTACCGTTTACACGGGAACGCGGCGGTGAAGCGTTTTCGAGATTTCCACTCTGGAGGGTGGTTTCACTTTTTTGTGTTTTTAAGCCTCAGGCCCCGTTTACACGAGAACGATTCCGGGTGAAAACGTAAAAATATTTTATTGGATGTGCCTTTCGTTTACACGGCGACGGCGTTTTTGAGGCTTAAAAACGCAAAAAAGTGAAACCACCCTCCAGAGTGGAAATCTTAAAAATGCTCCACCGTCGCGTTCCCGTGTAAACGGTAAAACGCAAAAGTCTGCTTGACAGTGAAGGTTGTACGCAGGCGTGTGGACTTGGTGTTGTAGTAGTATGCACTCCTAGCCACCTGAAGTGCATACTACATTGAATTTCACAGACTTTTGCGTCACCATTTGCACGCAAATTTTCCACACAAAACGCTCGTCTAAACGCAAATAAAAGTGATGGCGCAACGCCACTTTGCGCCACTTTTGTACTCCAGTAATGTCAAAGTCACAATTTGATTCAATCATATTCGCAACCTTTAATCAACCTAAAATTGGATAAAAGCATCTGCAAAATACTGAAATGTCCCTGGAAACAAACAAATTGTTTTCAAGGCGGTGTTGTGAAATTCTTCATTATTCAATTCAAATTATATTCCTATTATATTATATTCCTGTTTGTCTTCTCACATTCAATGATGAATGACAGGTTTACAGTGTCAATAGTGAAAGTAAACCAATAGTGAAAGTAAACCTAGAGAGTAGTAAACTAGTCCTCTATGGCTCCATTTGCTGGAAAATCCACTTTTTACTGATCCATATCATGATTGTCTATTGGGGAGATTAAAACTGTCACATGTTTCACTCCAGTGAATTTGAAAATACTATTATTTCTACATATATTGCTCAGTCAACTAAACAAATTCAGATTTTTTGACAACATGCCTCAATAGTCAGAATTCAGAAAACAATTATGTTGGGTAAAAGGATGTTTTTTTGCTTCACCCACTGTTGTACGTTTGATGTCAATCTAAACATGCACAAACTTAATTCGTTAGAGCATAAAATTGAATGCATGTTTGTCAATAAGGACTGCAGAACACGAAATCCAGGGGGAGGAGTTGGATCCAGATCTAACTCCTCCCACCTTACATATACCTAAACCTGCCCCCTGATCCCTAACCCCGCCCCTAATCCTACCCATCTCCACCCCTTAGATCTGGATCCAACTCCGCCCCCTGGATCTTGTGTACTGCAATGACACTCTAAAATATGCTGGGTTGTTTTAACCCAATTTTGGGTAAAATATGGACAAACCCAGCCATTGGGTTACATTTTTTAATTACAATTATAACCCAACAGGCTGGGTTTGTCCATATTTTACCCAAAATTTGGTTAAAACAACCCAGCATTTTTTAGAGTGGAAGTGCTACTAGCAATAAGCCTATTTGCTCATTTATAGAGATATTATTTATAAGTATTTGGCTATATAGATTTAGCTTTAAATGTTCTCCTCAAAAAAAAAAAGGTTTGATGTTATATTGTGAGGTGTGTGATAACTAACAGTAAATTGCAAATCTTTGTAATGTGAATTTGAAGAACGTTTCATGGCTCACACAAGGGAGAGACAGACGTTCAGAGAGAGTTAGTGAGATTCCAGCATGCTTCATGAAATGAATGAAATGCTTTGCATTGCTAACAAACTGTTTGTGACTTTATTAGATTTAGAAAGGAGAGTCTAGAGTCTTCATAAACTGACAGTGATATTCTGTACTCGATTTAGTACACACAGGCCGCTTTCACAAATCTTTGCTGACATGGCATTTTATTAGGCATGGTGTTAATTGGCCTAAACATTAAAAAGCCTACATCTGTTGTAGTTCATGAGGGCTGTTGGGTAAACCGAATCAGGAAAGGTTGTGTTTTTTATTAAAACAAATACACCTACATGTGTATTTGTTAAACACAAGTTGCTCTACACAAGCATTTTCTGTCTATGCACATGTCAATATTTTATGTTGATATTTGACTGTAAATCTTTACAGTAATGGAGAAAGCGTGCATGTCACTGGGCCTGTTCAAATATGTCTACATAAATGACATATGTCCAAAGTGTTTTAAGATTTTTTTGTTTATTCAGGCGGAACACTTAATCACTGCGTTTATTTTTTACAAACAAATGTGCAATATCTAATTCATTTGACTTTTATTTGACTAAAATTATTTTAACTTGGAATGTAAAGTTTTCCTAAACAAAGCAAAATCATGTTAGTTTCTGAGAGTGATGAATAAAGTATTAGAAAAAGACTGCATCCAAATTCGTACACACTAAAAAATGCTGAGTTGTTTTAACCCAATTTTGGGTAAAATATGCACAAACCCAGACATTGGGTTAAAAATGTAATTAAAAAATGTAACCCATTGGCTGGGTTCTGTCCATATTTTACCCAAAATTGGGCATTTTTTAGAGAGCATCCTACAATATTATTTGGCGAAAAACAGTGTGACAAAAGTATATCTGAATTCACCGTACTCATAAAAGTGTAGCCAAAAAGTACCCGAATGTCCTGGTAAGATTCTGAAGTGTGTATATGATGGACACTTTTGTTAATAGCAGAAGTGACGCAACTGATGCTGGTAGGTCACCCCTTATGAAAAATAATTTTATTCAAGTGTGCTATTAGGATACTTCTTTAAAACTAAAAAATAAGAAAGCATAATTGTAGTTTATTTTCGTTGTACTACTTTGTATAATTTATGTACCTCTCAGAAATATACTTAAAATGTATATATTTAGTACCACAAGGTTGTAGGTTAGACCACAGGTTGTGCATTGCAATTTATTTCAAATCTTTCCATTCACATGTGTCCAGCCAGCCAGGCGGCGGCTTGTTATCATTATGTAAGGCTTGGCATTGCTTCGTCGTAGGACTTCCTCATTGGTAATGTGCTCGAAGCAGCCTATAAAAATGTGCAATAAATCCACACACTGTACAAATACAAATAATCATTTAAAAAACTACATTAATTGTGTTTGATCCAACTTTTTTGATCATTTTGCTTTGAATAATTATAATTTGTTCTCTTTTTCCCTTTTCTCTTCCTGCTTTTGTATCATCAGATCTCTTGCAAGGTGCAAGGGTTAAAAACTAATCAAACTGATCTGATGCATGTGAACAGTGAATTAAACCTGAGCTTCCTCTTCAACTCAGTTTGCCAGAAGCACACTTGCATAAGACAACAAACACTTGACAAAGTGTCAACTATTTGCTTTCAATTTTAACTAAATATTCTCAGTGGTGAAAGGTCACTTTTACCTTTTTTTCATTAAGGCAGTTCTGAAGGTGAAAGGGGGTCAAAAACAGTATTAGTATGGTGTTCCTAATAATCCTTTAGGTGAGTGTATGTACATTATTATCTCTTAAATGTCACTCTAAAAGGACAAGTTTGGTATTTTATTCGTAAAGCCCTGTTTTAAGAACGTTTCTGATGTAATAGAATGGTTAAGATAGAAATTTGACACATGCTGCTGGCCCAAGAAATTTCGGTTTCAAATGTCACCTATTACTCTTCAGGAGCTCTTTGAGGAGGCGGTGTGTGAGGAAACAGGGTTTTAAAATCACCAACAACAAAAATACCTGTATCTGTACAGTGAGTATGAGCTGATGACTTCAGGTAGAGGGTAAGTTATGGGTTAACAAACTTCAAGCTTAATGGGTATAAATTCTCATTTGTGCCCCTTGAACCCCTGATCACTCATTTCTGCATTCCTCATATCCGTAACAGTGTGATACACACTTGATGTGTAAACCATAATAAACCACTGTACTGTGGTGATACCATTGTGCATGGGAATGGTATCCTATTTTTGATACAGTATGTTGCAGGCACTGAATCAAGTACCATAGTAGTTTTTAGTAGTTTTTTTGTTGTTGTTATGTAATAGAGATGTGAGGAGTATACAGGCCTACCGGTAAATTATTATTATTTTTGAAGGAATTTTATCTATCTAAGATCTTTATCTATCTGTTTTCCAAAAACAAAAAAAAAAAATTCTTCCATGACAGGACATTTATTTTCTCTGCAGTCCTGGTAAAAATCAGTTAAACTTCCTTATTACCCACAGCAGGTGAAAGAGCTGCTTCAAAGAACAGTAAGTCAAAATTTTTTTCTAATATAAATTTTCTAATCCAATTTTTTTTCTAAGATGTCTAATATAAAGTGGACCTTTAGAATATTGGATTTTTTTTCAACCGCTTCAAAAATTGCCTCCCATAATTATATTTCAAAATTGAAAATATTTAATTTCTTAAAGTTATTACCAGTTACATTTATTCAAGATTAACTTTGGTATAATGAGAATAAGGAATCTCCCTCTGATTACAGAAGAAGGACTCCTACCAGCTGGTTTTATCTCTGATTTCTTCATCATGAGATTGTTTGTGGTTTCACAGCTTCTGCTGGTGTTCGTATCAGTCCTGACACTGAGTAAGGTTTAGTTTCTGTTTGATTATCAGTCTTAATGTGGCAAAGACTATGTAAATATATATTTAAAAAATGAATCTAAAAAAATTAATCTGAATTTAACAATCTCTTTCTCTTTAACAGCCAGGGCACAAACACCAACGGTAGCAACAACTGCACAACCAACTCAAACAACAACTGACACAACAACTGTAGCAACAACTGCACAAACAACTCAAACAACAACGACACAACAACAACTGCAACAACAACAACACCAACAACAACTGCAACAACAACAACAACAACACCGGCTACAGGTAAATATAGACCTTTGAATTTTCTTAGAACGGATGGATCTCCATGTCAAAAATATCAGAGATTAGATCCGACTCCGGACACTGAATCCCTGCCAAGAAATCAGTCTTCTATTAGCCTGAGATTTTGACTGAGAAAACCAAGGAAGAGCAGACGCAGGAGGTGTATTATGAGTTATAATCTTAGTTTTGTTATGTTTCGATGCTCAGACTTCATCTGAATGTTGGTGTATCAATGCTCAGACTTTATCTGACCAGTACAAATCCAAATAAGTGTTATTACCAAAGCACAAACAAGAAAAAAATCGTCCTGTGATCTTACTCACGAAGACAAACATCCCGTAAAACCTCACAATCATATGATTAAACAACAATAGCAAGCATTGCAAGAGCAAGGAAATATAAGTAATATGAGATTTAAAAACAAAAAATGGGAACTCTTGATAAATGATGTAAATCAAATAATATGAATAAAGGGTTAAATAATAAATCAAATGATAACTACATAAATGACTAATGGTTATACATAATTATAAAATTGAATCATAAAAACAAAGTAAATAAAACAACACAGGTGTATGGTTGCTCTTTTAAGGGAACACAAACAAGTTGCTATTGAGAATCCTTTCTAGAATACCCTTCTAAACAGTTTTTCTAAAAACAGTGTTGTGAGTGATGGATGATCATTTTTATATACTATACAAAAGTCTTGGTTTCACTTTATCTTACGGTCCATGCACTTAGGAAAGTAGCTACTGGGCAATATAAGGTAACTATAGGTTAGGTTTAGGGTTACCGTTACTACCCAGTTATTGTAATTACTATAAGTACATAGTATGTACATGTGAAACAGGACTGTAATATATATATATATATATATATATATATATATATATATTCAGTCCTGTTTCACATATATATATGTGAAACAGGACATATTTCAATATATATATATATATATATATATATATATTACAGTCCTGTTTCACATGTACATACTATGTACTTATAGTAATTACAATAACGGGTAGTAACGGTAACCCTAAACCTAACCTATAGTTACCTTATATTGCCCAGTAGCTACTTTCCTAAGTGCATGGACGTAAGTAAATAAAGCTAAAACACATATATATATATATATATATATATATATATATATATATATATATATATATATATATTGTTATATATATATATAATTATTTATTTATATATATATTTTTTTTACAAAAAAGCTGCAAAAAAAAAAACTTTCCGGTACTTATTGACTGTCGCCAAATGGTGTCAATTGAACAAACTCAAAATGAACTTGAGAAACCAGTTTATCAAGAAAGAAACAAAGGACATTCCTGATTTGAGTCAGGTTGTTCTGACTCATCATTTGTTTTTTATGGTGTTAATATTTGTTTTCCTTCTTACTTCTTGCTTACTTATGTTAAAGAGTGCAGACAAAATAATCAATTTGCAGATAAAAAATATGTGGCTATATGTTACTTTTTTGCACTCATTAATCATTAGATGTCATCCTTAAAATAGTCCCTGCCAGTGACAGTGAATGGCAGGAGAATGTTCATACATGTAACGCCTCATCTGATGGAGCTCAAAGAAATGTTTCCATTTTTTATAACATTACATAACGCCAGAATGTGAGACTTTAACTTCATTAAATGAATAATTCGTTTGAGATGATATTCACTAATGAGCGCGGCGTGAACTCGACAATCGACTACTGTGGGCTTCGAATCGAAAACAGGAAGCAAATAGTAGGTATGTGAGCTGGCTGAATTAACATCATTTTTATTCATATCTTTCACATCTACTGCCGTCAGATTGACCGCGGTCACTCTTAATAACACCACTCAAATGGCTGTGCACTCGTACTGACAAATCAAGGATGTTAAGAGGCTAAAAGCAGGTTTAGAACTTGCCCCATTGAAGTCAACAGGGTGCGAATTTTAAAAAGATGATAACACACTGTAGGCAACACAGATCGTTTTTGTCTGTACTGACAGCACTCCAAATGTACAAAAAAATTAGCTCAATATTAAAATTGACCAGAGTTCTCCTTTAAGCTATTGTTTTTTCCACTAATGCAACATTAGCAAATTGAGGGCTGTGGTCTTTCAGTCAGAACTGGAGATGCTCATTCATGCCTTTATTTCCTCCCATATTGATTATTGCAACTCACTCTTCTCCCTCAACAAATCTGTCCTTCACCATCTGCAATCCATTCAAAATTCTGCTGATAGATCAAATAGGCGCACCCATCACCCCTCTACTCTGCTTCCTTCACCGGCTTCCTGTAACTTACAGGATCCAATTTCAAAATTCTCACCATAACCTATAGGGCTCTACATGGCCAGACCCCTGCGTATCTTTGCCAACATAATTCACCTACACACCCCCTTCTGGTCTGTCAGGTCTAACAACCAAAATCTGCTATCTGATCTACGCCACGCACTCGTCTAAATATATAGACCACTAGGAGGCGCCTCTCTGCCCATATATATATGCATCTCATATTGACGTTAAAGGGTGCCATGTGCGTTGGATGTCTGCACGCATTGGCAAAAGCGTCATATATGACGCCTTGGGATGAGAACGGGCGGGTATTTTACATAGGCCTAAGTGTTTTATAATCGAATGTTATAGAACTTGAATGTTATGCATAGGATATATGTACATCATCACTATGTTACACATAGGAAACATATTTACGAACCTTTAAGCGTGTTCATGAGGTATTTAATGGTATTTGTGTTTATTCTTTCAGCAACCACCACAGCAACCACCACAGTCTCCACAAGTAAAAATACTGCGACTGTTAGACGACTAATATGATCATATGCAATGCATCTTCAATGTACTTTACAGAAGTGTTTAATAATTGAATACTCTTTTCTTTAACAGCCATTCCAACAACTCCATGGACAGGTATTTATACTGACTTTTGAATTAATGGTTCGTTCACGTCGAAATCACCGTAATTATGATATTCTGACTTGTAAACACTCACATCTTCATTTGTATTTTATTGTGTTGATTCTATTTGCAGCACCAGCGATTTTCTATCCATTCGGCCCAGCGGCAGGAGACGTAGAACAGCTTGAAATTGGTGGTGAAACCTTCATACCTGTTAACTTCTCCAAGCCATTTTTGTTCTTCGGCCGCAAGTACAACAGCGCATACGTGAGAATTCCATTTATCACCAATTCCAGTTCCATTGCTCGTCTAATATGAATGCAAATGTTGTGATAAGCCAGCTCATACTTTACTGGTAGGTTCTGAATGGATTTTTCTTATTTCAGGTTAATAATAACGGACTCCTTTCATTTAACCAAGCTTTACCAGAAGCTAACCCTTACCAGTTTCCCACATATGGAAGTGAAGATTTCATTGCTCCGCTCTGGGCTGACTGGGATGACTTTGGTGTAGGCAAATACTGGTATCAACAGTACACTAATGGAAGTGTGCTCACTGCGCCACTCAGGATATAAACCAGTATTTCCCTCATAAGACCTTTTTTGCTTCTTGGGTCTTTGTGGCAACATGGGACTATGTTCAAACATTTGATCAGAATGTATTAAATCTTCATTCAGGACCGGTAAATAGTTTATTTCTTTTTCAAGGTCAGAGGCTGTGTAGACTATCAATCATGATATTTTTTTTTCTTTTCAGGGAAACACCTTTCAATTGGTTTTAATTTCAGGAGGTGATTTTTCTTTCATTCTGATGAATTATGGGGACTGTGCTGGTATAAATCTTCCAGTGGAGGTAAAACAAACATCACAGGATTCAAATGATATTCTATACCTTCAATTATAGTACATATCTCTTTATCTATACAAAACAGTTATTTTTCATGGTTTTAATAGGCTGGATATGACACAATAAACTCCACTGACTACCATGTCATTCATTATAATGCAAATAATGGCTACTACATCTCAAACCTCAAGAACATGAAGTAACGTAAATGTTCCGGGTCGTTGGGCCTTTCTTGTGAACAATGGAACAGGTAGGAATTAATTTTTATTTTTATAATGTTTTAGTATTATATCAGTTTGTTATATACTGTATGTGTATATATTTGTCTTATTATGTGTTATTATGTGTGTGTTTCCTATTAGAAAATGACATAGGAGTTCAAATGAAACTAAGGTCATTTTAGACCTGACACAGCCTGGAAACAACCTGGCCACAATGTCTCACTTTTCAGAGATTCTTATTAAAAATATTACTTTCTCTTCTTTGAACGCACTTTTATTTTATTGTTCTATATTTCGCTTGATATTTGTATAAAGTCGAGAACTGCCCAACCTTTTGACGCTCTCAACGGATAGAGCCCATTCAATAAGCTTCAATGAAGCAACATTTAAATCCATGGCGGAAGGAGGTTTTTTTCCGGTCAAAAGAGTGTTTTTAAATACGCTCTGTCGTTGTTTCTTATTTATTCACACACGTCTCATCGAACTCTTGTATGAACGCAATGTCACACAAGTAGCCGTGCGATATGGCTCTATCAGAACAGATGTGATTTGGCCTTAGGGCCTATTGTGAATTATCGGTCTATATTGGCCAGTATATATACGGTATACTGTATATTTGTGTGTTATAATGCCTTATTATGTGTGTTTTCTTTTAGAAAATGTCATAGGAGTTCAATTGAAACTTAGGTCATTTTTGGACCTGACACAGCCTGGAAATGCTGAGTATGTTTTGCAGCAAGTAAGTCACACTTTTCACACAAAAGCACATTTCTGCCTCAGAGAGAGAGAAAACAAAAACTGACTCTCTGATTGCCTGTGTCTGACCTTATTATCTGACATTGGGGACTTTATTAACCTACAGTACAATGGAAATACATTTTGATTTATCTGTCCATCTTTGTTTCAGTTTAAACAAGAGCTGGTCAATCGTGGAGTGTCAAATTTGTTTGAGATGAAGTTAAGAAAAGTTGAAAAGACACCATAATACATGGAAGGACAGATATGGTCACTTCAAATGGTGACCTTGAAGATGTAGAAACTGATAAAAGAAGAAATGTCGCAGGAAGGGAACCTTTATATTTTCTCACCCTTGAACTTATTACTCTCTCTTAATACATGATGGAAAAACAAAATGACAATGAGATTATGATAAAATGAGATCTCATTACACTAATCACATATGTTCCTACTTAATTTATCTTAAATAATAATCATTAATTCTTTTCTTTTTTGTTTGTACTATCATGCTTTGTGTTATCAGATTTCTAAGGTAAGCTGTAGCATGTAACCAATGCTAATAAACCTGAACTTTGTCTACAAATCTTTGTCATGTGTCATAACAAATGACGTTTAAAAAAGTATAAGAAACAGCTGAATCTTCATCTGTAATGTTAAACTCATCCTGTAGATGGGGCTAAAGTCTGTCAGAATTAAGGAGACGTCCCATCTGAATTGACACACATTTAGCCTGTCTAGACGAGATCTGCCTTTACCGTGAACTTGAAGTCAGTGTAGGTGGATAGCCAGGAATGTTTTAGTTTAAGTTTTTGCCAACCGTGAGTTTTAGACACAAAGAAAGTGAAAGAAAGAAAGTTGTGTTGTGAGAATTCCAGTCTTTGTTATTCTGAATGCAATGAACATGTCACTCCCTTCAGCACTATGATAATAGAGCCTGATTTTAACCGTTCAGAAGTTTCAGATCTTCTTCATGTTCCACAGAAGTCGACTGAGGTAAAACACTTTTTGTCTATAGCGTTGTTTGTTTTAACAACTTCTCTAAATATATCTATGCACATGAAAGAATAACAGAAAATTTGTATAAATTCTAAAAGTATTAATATTCACTGTAAAACAAATCTGTTAAATTTACAGGAAGGTGTGGTTACCAGAGTTTTCCTGATAAAAATACGGTAGCAACATTTTAGGTTTTACAGACTTTGACTGTATTTAATTTTACATCATTAAACCGATGTTTCATTATCTGATATAATGTTAATTTACTGACCTTTTGAAGTATTAATATCTGTTTTGTTCAATTGTAATACACTGACTGCCATCAATCTCAGCCGTAATGAGAGTCAAATTATCAATCAAAGCTCATCATAATCAGATCTTCCACAAGAAAGTTCTTACTATTATATAGAAGCTGCACATCATTCACACAAACATTAAACACCATCATGGTAACATGTTGAGTATTAATTTAACAACATTAAATGTAACAAAACCCATGTACATAACTGATTAGAAAAAAAAACAAGAAAATTATGAAGAAACAGTTAAAATACATTAAATGTGAAGTTTCACGCAGGGAATTGTGGGAATGTCAATTTTAATTTTTTCACTGTCAATTATACAATGACTTCTTCTTTTTCACTTCCAAAAACAGTATTTTACAGTAAAATTACATAAAACGTACCATTATTTATATCACAGTTATTTACCGTATATAATAAGGAAACTTTCTGTTAACCAATTAACAGTTTTTCACTGTAGCATTTTTACAGTCTTTTACTGTTAAAATCACGATCATTATTTACAGTGTTGCTTTGCTCTGTTGTGATTTTAGTTACTCTGTGAAATTGTAGCAGTGACATTCTGACCTAATCCACGTATTCATCATGGGGTTGTCTCCAGTTTCACAATATATGCTGATGTTCATATCAGTCCTTGCGCTGAGTGAGTTTTACCATAATATCCTTCATGGAATGACAAAGACAATATGACATTCTATTTTAGAAGTGTATTTAAATGTATGTGCATTTTTTTTTCAACAGGCAATGAGACAAAAGCACAGACAGGTAATTACTGACCTTAGAACTAAAACATATATGTGCACTGAGATTATTCATCGGAGTTTGAACTTGTTTGTTTGTCTTGCAGCGCCGGTTGTTTTCTATCCGTTCGGCTCAGTGGCAGGAGACACTGTTAATATTGCTGTTGAAGATGAAAACTCCACTCTTATCGACCTTTGGAGACCTTTTGTGTTCTTTGGCCGCACATACAACAACACATATGTGAGAATCAAGTTCTGTTTTGCTAATGCAAACGGTGAATGAGAAAAATATGACATGCATGACTAATATCTTTTTATTACCCAGGTTAATAATAACGGGCACCTTACATTCAACCAGTCTTCGTCTGAGTTTTACGTGAATTACTTTCCCATTGGAACTGAAGACGTCATTGCTCCGCTCTGGACAGATGTTGACGTCAGTAGGAATGGCATGATCTCATATCAGCAGTACTCTAATGGAAGTGTGCTAACTCAAGCCACTCAGGATATAAACCAGTATTTCCCGTATCTGAACTTCACAGCTACTTGGGTCCTTGTTGCTACTTGGGATAGAGTTGAATACTTTTATCACTCTGGCACAGTAAGTTAGTTTGTTAAAACTCCTTTAGGCTCACGTTTATACTATTCTCAGAGCTGCTGTGACATTCAGTGTTCCCAAACTTTGCAGGAAACATCATTTCAAGTGGTGTTAATTTCGGGCGGTGATTTGTCTTTTGTTCTCATGAATTATGGTGACTGCGCTGTAACACAAAATGCGGTGCAGGTAAAACATGCTTTATACATCAATAGAACACAATACTCCTATCTCTTCTTGATGTTCTGTCTCAATAATTGGTCATTCCCTTGTGTGTGCAGGCTGGTTATGACACAATAAACTCCACTGACTACTTTGTGATTCCTGAATCAATCAATGGAAGTCTTATTCCAAACCTTAAGAACACCAGTAGACAGTAAACGATCCAGGTCGATGGGCCTTCAGGGTGGACGGGAGAACAGATCAAGGTACATCATTTGCCATCATGTTTAGAAACTTCAGTATTATTAGTTTGTTTTTATGTTGCATCATATGATGTTTCGGGACTTGCAATGTCATGAGTTTGATTCAATTACATTCAAAACATTTAATCAACCTAATATTGGATAAAAGCATCTGAAATGCTGAGATTGAAATGTTTCTGGAAACAAACTAATTGTTTTCAGAGGCATTGTTGTGAAATTCTTCATTATTCAAGACAAGTCAAATATTATATTCCTATTTGACCTCCTCTTCATTATGTTCACTATACAGTATGCATGCATATTCATATCCATAATTATTAATCATGTGGGTTTTTTCACCTTAGAAATATCATAGGACTTCAAATGAGAGTTACTTCATTTTCAGACCTGACAGAGAATGGAAACATTGAGACTGTTTTACAGAAAGTAATTTGCACTTACTAATGGACCTAATACATACATATATATATACATATATATTATTATTAATAATTATGGTGCTAATAGACGATTCAATAAATCTGTATTTCAGCTAAAACAGGAGCTGGTCAAGTCCGGTCTGCTGAGCAGCGTGAAGCTGAATGTCAGAAGAATCCAAAAGACACAACCGTAATATCATAAAATGTAACTCATACAAGGAAACAAGTTCAGCTGGTTCATTATTATTGTAAATCAAATATCCTGCCTAGTCAAAAAAAAAAGTATACTTTAATGTATTTGAAATAGGCTATATTCTTGTTTTCAATAGTACATTCATTGCAAATATACTATCACAAATCTTTAAATATATTTAAAGTATATTAGCCTCATGCTTTTGCCTTTTTTTCACAAATTTTAAATGTACTTTAGTATATTTTCTAATAATATATTTAAAAATATCTACTTGAGAGTGTATTTATTTGCACTTTATTAAAATATATTTTAACTGTGTGCTGGAAATGATCATTGTAACAATGCATTGAAAGTATACTTTCAAAATACATTATACTATCCAATAGTATTTGTACAAAGTATAGCTAAGTTTTATTTATCTAATAATTTGTTATTGAAGACCTTAGCCTTTACCTCGTGGGCAAGTGCACTGACATGTGCTTTTGAGAGTCCTTTCTCTCTCCCACATCACTTCCTGTCTAGCTAACTTACTGTCCTATCCTAATGAAGATTGAAAAACGCCTCAATATATATATATATATATATATATATATATATATATATAGCCTCTAATATGCCATTTGACATTTTCTTCTAAAATGACCACTTTTATCAAAGCTTGTATATTTAGGTTTAGATAATTTCACTTAAATGACAATTAATAGGTAATCTTCATTGCCATTTAAGTGAAATTACTTAACTTTATATACAAGCTTGATAAAATGATCATTTTAGAAGAAATGTCAAATGGCACATTAGAGGCTTTTGCATCTGAACTCTTTATATATGTGTGTATATATATATATATATATATATATATATATATATATATATATATATATATATATATATATATATATATATCCCTTTAAAGTATACTAAATATACTTGAACAAAAATATACTAAATACACCAATCAGAGTTATGCCAATCAGAATCGAAGTATTCACCAGACCATGGTATAATACAATTTAATTACAACTAAAATACTTAATACAAAATTAGTTTTTCCAAATAACACAAGTTAACTAATCATAAACACACTAATAATTAGTATAAGTATACTGATTATTAGTCTGGCTGCAAGTAGGCATATTTCTTTTTCACAAGGGTGCCATATAAATATCCCTACAGGGAAGTTAATCTGTAAGTCATTTAAGGACAGAAATGCTGTCATTCCAGTTATTAGTTTGTTGCATAAACGTTCAGCGTTGACATGGTTGTGTGAGTTTTGTGTGAGAACTTGAGTCAAATCACATTAAGATATCTGAAAGCATTCACAGAAGAATGTCACTCTTCAAGGTGAATGTTTGTCCTTTCACATACAATGATGTATGACGGGTTTGATATACCGTGTTCGATAGTGAAAGTAAACCTGTTAGTCCTCTATGGCTCCATTTGCTGGAAAATCTACTTTTACCAATCCATATCATGATTGTCTATTGGGGAGACTGAAGCTGTCACATTTTTCACTCCAGTGAATTTGAATACTATTATTTCTACATGTATTTTTAGCTAAACAACATTCAAATGTTTTGACAACATGCCTCAATAGTCAAAATGCAGAAAAAGATTATGTTGGGTAAAAGGATGATTTTTGTGCATCTTTAGATGTCAATCTAAAGATGCACAAACTTGATTTGGTATAGCATAAAATGTAACACATGTTTGTAGATAACAAAGCAAAAAGTCTATTTGCTAGTTTATTGAGATATTATTTATTGAAGTATTTGGCTATTTAGCTTAGCTTTGATTTTTTTTCTCAAAAAAAGGTTGATGTCATATTGTGAGGTGTGAGATACCTAAAGTGAAAATGTCTATAATGTGAATTAAAGCACGTTTCATGGCTCATACGAGAGAGGGAGACAGACGTTTAGAGAGAGTTAGTGAGATTCCAGCATGCAAATGCTGAAACTTTGCATTGCTAACAAACTGATTATATTAAATTAAGAAAGGAGAGTCTTGAGTCTTCATATTAAAGCAAACACCGACATTTATAAGTTGCATGGTACA
Source organism: Hybognathus amarus (assembly GCA_030378365.1). Classification (NCBI taxonomy): domain Eukaryota; kingdom Metazoa; phylum Chordata; class Actinopteri; order Cypriniformes; family Leuciscidae; genus Hybognathus; species Hybognathus amarus. The sequence goes on from JAQIUQ010006118.1 coordinate 60,306, forward strand.
TAATCATGAAGAAGCATTTTATATCGATGCACATGTCAAGGTTTAATGTTGGTGTTGATATTTGAGTTATTGAACGAATATATAACCGAGAAAGTGTGTCATTGGGCCTTACGCACACTTGACCACGTGTCTACATGACGTAGCCTATGTCCGAAGTATTCAAGTGGGCGTTATGCCGCGTTCCAGGCAACCTGTAACCCGTGTTGGTTTTTTCAACTCGTAACTGGGAGTACATCGATCTACTGTAGTACGAATTCACGGGTGGGAAGTCACGGGTTTTACCTGCCGTTCCAGTGCACTTTCACGGGTATAAGGTTGGAAAACACGGTTTATCGATGTACTCCCAGTTACGAGTTTCAAAGAAAGTTTTCAAAGATTTTTGTTTACTGCGCTCGTTTTTAAACACATATATTATAATCTCTGCATCAATAAAATGAGCAACTTTGTTTTACAAACTAGTAGGCCTACGTAACATCTTGCACAGTTGCACTGTAAAGTTTAACTATAGACATGATGAAAAATGGAGCAAGTTAGCTCCTGAAAGTGATGGGCTCAAACTGGCAGTATTAGAGAAAGGCTGCATCTGACATCTGATATCCCTAGGCTGCTACTGTATATTAGTAGGCAAAAAACTGTGTGACAAAAGAAGTAGGCTATGTCTGAATACTTTTTTTGGCTACACTTTTATGAGTAGGCTACAGTGAATTCTGACATAGGCCTACTTCTTTTCACCTATATTAGGGAAGTATGTGATTTCAGATGCAGCCAGAATCACAGTGACTTCTCATGATGAAGTCATGTCTCCATCTGCTGGTCAGACTTTACGAACAATATAAGCCTACTTAAAATACAAATCATGTCTGTTATGATAGGCCTATTTATTCTTACCCTATGTTTCATGCATTCTTCTTTTTGCTTTTCTTTTCCTTCTTTTTTAAGCATATTTTCGCTATTTAATAAGCCTACAATTTTGGATCAAAATACATTTAGTCTCCACAATGTTACTATTTTTTAATATACATATTATACCTGCATGTACATTATTAGGCCTACACATCTTTAAACTTAACTTAATTTTTTTCCCGAAGAACACTTTAATATGCAAATTAAATGCAGTGTATAGATACACTCTGAAAATTTCTGGGTTGTTTTAACCCAACTTTGGGTCAAATATGGATGAACCCAGCCGTTGGGTTAATTTTTTTAATTATATTTTTAACCCAATGTTTGGGTTTGTCCATATTTGACCCAAAGTTGTGTTAAAACAGCCCAGCATTTTTAGAGTGCACATTGTAGTGAATGGCACTACCATTTTATCCATTTACATATTGCATTAAGTAAATGAATTACAGTATTTCTTTCATAACAGTAGTTGAAAATTATCTTTATTTAAAGTTTGGTAGGAAAAAATGTAAATCCTGAAACCTAAAAACCGGTAAAAATATCTCTTTCTCCCCAATGTTATTTTATGGCTTTTTTTTTCTTCTGCATAGTGTCTACTACAGAGGATATAGAATAACATGAATACAGAATATTTGTATTCAATGTACAAATATACTGTATTCATGTTTGAATACAGTATATTTGTATACTGTACAAATATACTGTATTTGTATAATTACTCTATAGTTAATATATAGTTAATAATTAATTCTAATATAATTTATATTTGGTAAGTCGGTAAGTGCCTTTGATTTTGTGATTTTTTATTTTTTATTTTTTTTAGCAGATTTATGAAGGTAGCAATTAGATGCAGATAGAGTGCTAATAAGGTAACTTTCTGAAGGATGGAATTGAATAAAACATCAGGTAACAAAGTTGAATTCCTTTAAATGTATCCATGGCATACAACTTTCAATATATATCAGATGACAATGAAAAATAGTTTAGTAGTTTTTTTATTTGCCCAAGTTATATGCCAGAAACAATGGAATGAAATTGTATCAAATTTGATGTAAATTAAGTGAATGCAGGGACATTTTAGCAAACATCTGACTTAGGCTATATATATTTTTTCTTTGTTTATTTACTTATGATACACAGTAACATCTTATGTTCAATTAAGACCTCAATTAACATCTGTTAAACACTTTTCTGGTGTCAGAAACAAAAAGCTTACAGTTTTAAAGCTGACAAAGGGTGTTTTAGGTCAGTCTTCTGTCATTTTGTCATCGAGTCATTTATGCGCATTTGTATTGTGACTGCATCTGTTCTGGATAGTTGAAATGTTCATGTTCTGCAAATGGACAGAAGGTGGCGCTACACCTCTAGTTTAATCACAATGTGAATGACATGCGCATGATATAAAGTGTAAAATTCCACCGTCATCATTTCTTTCAGATAGTTTATTTTCACGCTTCCTCGCCTTTTAAAGGTTACATGTTAGTTTAATATTGAATTATATTTTACTAATAACTTAATTACATATAAAACGATAAAATACTTTAATAAATATTTAATTATATTCAACAGATTATATTTACGACTATTATTAAATTATAGTGAAACAAATATTCAGTGTAGACCATATAGATAGTTTATAATGGCATTAACTTCTTTTCTCTTTTCCAGACGTTCTCGAAATTACATCCTGTGCATTTTCACAAATATAAAACAGCCAGAAAAGTAGCAGTTTAATCTAGTAATGCAAAGGCTGAATAACGGAACACAAACAACATTTCTGTTCATTTTGATTCTTCTGTCGTATCCATTTGTAAATTCAAGCGAAACTTCATTGAGTTTGGGTGATAGAAGTTGTACTGTACATTTGCATAGTGTGTGGGGTGGGCGTTTCATCAATTGGACTAATTTCATTTTCATGAACTTCTGTCTAAACTAAACATCTAATTTTATTGATTTGCTTTTCCTCCCAAAATATTTAGATTTATTTCATTCATATGGTTAGTTGTTATTAATGAGGTTTTGAGTAAAAAAAAGGGGTTTTCCCCTCTTGGAGCTGTTTTCTGTGTTGGTTTCAATTCAGTTTTACTCGTTTTAAATTAGAATATTGCCGTGATCTAAACTATTATTCCAGCAGCATCACCATATATTTTTGCAATGGATAAACCAGAGAACACAATAAAAGACACACTAGGATGTTAAAATGCTCGCAATTTATTTATTATTAGAAATTTGGCATTTTATTATTTTATTGTTACTGTTTACAACCGGTTGTGCACTTTCAATGACAGGTTCATGTAAAAATAAATAAATAATATAAATAGCACAAGGACAACGTGCAGTTTTTTTACTCTCTGCGCATGCAAGGAAAATCTTAAACAGCTTTGTTTATTTGGTTAGTTAGTAAATGCGTTAAGGCTTGCATAAACCCATCTACACTGAGCATATGGAGTTATATATATATATATATATATATATATATAGACATATATATATATATAGGCTATATTGGGCTGATATGTTGTTTAGATAAATCATTTAGCTTGTTTTTGTATTTAAAAAGACTTTGTGTTCAGTTGCCTTGAAACCCAAACGCTTATCACATGAATGATCTCGACGCATATTGGATGAAGTTAATTGAGGAGAAGTGTGACAGTGGGAGGGGTTGCCAACCAGCAGTTTATTCACTGCACAGGTTAAATAACCCTCCCCTGATGCCTACTCGGGCACTCTAGGGTAAACCCCCAGATACGAGCACAGTCAGCAGGTTTGATCGGCGAAACTCATGTTTCTAGAGGGAGAACGGATTATGAACGCGTTTGGACAGCAGCCGTCGAGCCAGCAGACCAGTCCCCACCAGCACCACAACGCGCAGGACATCCTGGACATGACCGTGTACTGCGATACCAACTTTAGCATGTACCAGCAGAACCTCCACCATCACCACCATGCGCAAAGGCCACCTGCGCATCCTTCCAGCTACGCGCTCGGCGAGTACACCTCGTCCACAACCAACCCTTACCTGTGGATGAACAGCCCAGGTATCAGCTCTTCCCCGTATCTCTCAGGCCCGAACGGAGGGTCTTACATTCAGTCGGGATTTGGGTCGAACCAGCGGCAGTTTCTCCCTCCGCCTGCCGGCTTCGGAAGCGCAGATCTCGGGTGGCTTTCCATTTCAAGTCAGCAAGAACTTTTCAAGATGGTTAGACCGCCGTACTCATACTCAGCGCTGATTGCGATGGCTATTCAGAACACTCAGGATAAGAAACTGACCCTCAGTCAGATTTATCAGTATGTGGCCGACAACTTCCCTTTTTATAAGAAAAGCAAAGCCGGATGGCAGAACTCCATAAGACACAATCTGTCCTTGAATGATTGCTTCAAGAAAGTTGCGCGGGATGAGGATGACCCTGGTAAGTCTGAACGTTCTTTTCTCGACATAAATCACATTTAATGCGTTAGTGTTACATTTTTTCGCGTGCATAACTAACATTTTTTATAAATCTTTTTTTAAGGCAAAGGAAATTACTGGACTTTGGATCCCAATTGCGAGAAAATGTTCGATAACGGCAACTTCAGAAGGAAGAGAAAAAGAAGAGCTGATGGAAACGCCAGTGGCCTGTCTGTAAAATCCGAGGACGCGCTCAAATTGGCGGACACAGCGAGCCTGATGAGCGCGTCCCCGCAGAGTCTCCAAAACTCTCCGACCCCGAGCGAGCCCAAATCATCTCCCTCACCGTCCGCCGAGCACAGCCCGTGTTTTAACAACTTCATCGGTAACATGAACTCGGTAATGGCGGGAAACAGCAACGGGATCAGAAGCAGAGACGTCAGCTCCGGGCACTTGGCGGATTTTACGCACGGCATGTCTGGACATGAACTCGCCCCTCCATCAGAACCCGGCCATCTCAACACTAACAGACTCAACTACTACTCAACATCCCATAATAACAGTGGCTTGATCAACTCGCTTTCCAACCATTTCAGTGTCAATAATCTCATATACAACAGGGATGGAACCGAAGTTTAGGGACGCTCGAGTTCATCGAACCTCTAATGTGCTCTGTGAGTACATGGCCAAACTTTTCTTACAATAGACTTGATTTCTATACACTTTCACCTCAGTTGCACAGTGGGGCCTGTCTGGTGTTTTTGGATGCATCAGCAAGTGTTAGGCACAGGGTTTGCATCATTTGCATGTATTCTGCCTTGACTACATGATAATTCTGTGATGTCCTCACATGTCTGTTTTCTAGGCCACTAAAACAAGTGCCTTCTGAGATGCAGTTTTTGTAGAAGAAATGTTGATATATTTTATTTAATTGGAATGTTTCTGATTTGTAAATAAAATGTGCATATATCTGACATGTCTTCTGTTTATTTGCTTTATGATGAGCAAAACATCATATGCATAAAGTTCTGTCTCAATGGCACAACAAACACAAACACCTAGTGCATCTCAGTGTGTTCCCACACGATCAGCGGGTGGCTGTAGAAATGCACAAAACCATGACAGCAATTAACATGTTTGCATGTTTATGTGGTTTGTTTACAGTTGCTTCCAATTACATATAGTTTCTTTGTAGATGGCTGCAATCAAACTGGCAGTTTAAAGACAACTTTTAATTAGCGTTTGCACTAAAGTACCGTTCAGTTTTATACAGAAGCACTGAAATTTCAAATTGCACTTTTGAGGCGTATAGTACAGGGAAAAAGTTGTTCTGAAACCCTCAATTTTAAAGCCATTTAACCAGCCCACATCTTTTTTCTCATAACAGATCAACCCCATATTGAGTTGACAATTATTTATCAAAAGAATTTCAGGTTTAATCGAGCGTTTGAATTAATCCGTGCCCTGCTGGGTGTTCTCCTAATTGCTTTCTGCAAAAAGCCAGACACATTTAACTCTTCATTGTCCTCATTATCTCAGGGAGTTTTTCAGCAGCATGCAATGCACGTTTACAACTACTGGGTCTGAATGGCACAGACTCAACTGGGTGATGGTGATGGAGTAAATAGCCTTATCTGTCGCTTTATACAGTGATTCAACTTACCATTAACTCAAATCCAGTTTGAGCTGCACGAAAGCAGAAGGTGAGACTGAGACATTTTCCGCCTGTCACATTGAATGCATGCAATCGACCATGATCGAAGTCATTCATCACAGCTTCATATCTGGAGAGTTCAAAAGTTCAACTGTTTGTTGGGAAGCTTTATTTACACTGATTATTTTAGTAATTTCACATCTTCCTCACTTTAAAAAAGTACAGGTTATCCACTGCAAAAGAATATTGTTGGTTTAACTTAAAAAAAATATTTAAGATTATCGAAATGGAAAAATTTAGTTAATATAATGAAGGAGATTGATTTAATCATCAGAAACTCAAAATATTATGTTCTGAACCACATTATTTAAGTTGATTTGACAAAAGAAAAAATGTTGTGATTACAAATCATGAACATATTTTTTTTTAAAAGTTCTTGGTTCTTTGGAGATTACAGCATTTTAAGTTCTTCAAACATCATGGAGATGTAGGTTCTTTAAATCCCTTTTTCTAACAAACTGTACATTTTGTTGAAGGTTCTCATCAGGCTGTAAATATCCTTATTTGAATCTTCAATTTTAGGAGAGAATGGTTACAATCCTAGATTTTTGCTGTGCACTCGGGTGTTTTATATCCTGTTTGGGGGATACATTCTCTTTATATTCTCTGCTGTAATTTTAAAGTCAATCCACTGGATGCCCCGCAAAGAAAGAAAATGAAAATAAACTGAAATACAACTCAATTGGCCCTGTTGTCTGGGATAAAGCAGAACTGACAGGAGATTCATGTCAACAGTGCTGGAACACGAACGGTTTTGGCATCACCAGAGACACCCTGCTGCTCTAGTGAAAACACAGAGATCTGGGAACAAATGAAAGCACTCTGGAGAGAATTTCCCTCGTGTGTCTTTATTCTAACAAAGGACATTGTTGTTCCATATATTGCGGGATGGATTCTCATAGTCAAAATGAGAGGTATAGGCCTACATAATTGAAATGGACAGACAAATACATGCAGTCAGTTATTCAGCTATAAAACAGGTTAATGGCAAATAAGACTAAGGTGATAAAATGTACTTAAACATTAAACGTATAGTTCTATTTACTATTCCATTAAGTTCTTCTTTGTATTAAATTTCATGGCATACATTTTTGTCTACAATATTTTATTGACTGAAGCATCATTATTTTCATGTGACAATGAAGTAATTGTCTGTATTAAATGTTGATACAAATAAAATGAACCATACTGAGGGTCATTAACCCAAAACCACAAAAACAAAGTAAAAATGTCCTGGTCAACTAAACAGTTTTTAATATAGCCTATATATTTGTTTTTATAAACGGACAAGCACAACTGTACACTCAAAATTACTGTAAAAGAAAAGTAATTTTGAATTTGGTTTAATTCATCCTGTGATTCGACTGTTTCTGGTCATTTGCATGAATTATTGTGCAAACTGACGTGTCCAATGAGACGCGCGCGAGCGCTCATACAATTTCAGATTGATACTGGCATTCGTCAGACATCGATACTTTACTAATTGCTGACGCTAAAAAAGAAATAGCCTAATTATAATGTGACGTGAAGAAAGTTTGTGCAGCATGTTTGTACAATACAGGTAATTAGTTTTGGTTAGTGAACTTGGTTCACTTAGATTCTGTGTGATATCAGTTAGCTTTAGCTTATAGCTAGCGTTAAACGACCAAATCAACAGTTGGCCTAATTCTACACACTTGCATAAATTAATTGTGTTTGCTAGTTTTATTCACATTTGGAACTAAACATTGTTATGTTGTAAACGGTCTTTAATTGTGAGTATGTTTTTATGTTATCATATTATTGTTTATTGGCAAGTAAGTTAGCCATATAGTTTAACTAAGGGTTTTGCCATTTAACGTTAATTGGAGAAAGTTGTCACAGGGATTTTAAATTCTATTTTATTAATTACATTATTTGTTGGTCCAACATTTTTTTGACATGTGTTCTTATTCTTTAAAACGTTTCTGATTTCTCAGATTTACTATTTAGAGGTCTGTGTTCAATAGACTGTAAGCCTACTTTTTCCTGGGCAAATAACAAGTAGTTTTGAATTGACTTAAAAATAAACCCTGAGAAAGACTTACTTTGGGTAGGAAGTGTGTGAAATGTAATTTTCATCATTACTAGCCAATTAAATATATGATTTTCATGAAATATTCAATAATTTATTAATTTTATCATTATTGTGTGGTCTCTATTTATAGTGCCAATTACAAAACAGTTTATTGTTAAAAAGTTTGTGTTGTGTATTAAATAATTAATATTTTCCCACAGATGGACACTGACTTGTCACCTTGTAAGCCTGACCGTGAGCCCTGGGGCCCTCACACTTCACCTTTCCCATCTCTCAGGTGCCAGGCCCCTGTATGTAAGGTGAGGATGCCCTGGGGCCGGGATTGGCCTGCATGCTTGTCTATGGGGGTCTCAAAGGTTCTCCTGAGGAAAGACCATAATCAGAGGTTTAAACTCTTAGGTCACCCATCAACCTAAACTAGACTAGAGCTTCATCATAGAGACTTCAACTTTGAGACTTTTGACCAAGATTATTCTAATCTAATCTAATCTGATAATCCGATCTAATCTAATCTAATCCTGTTTTCCCATAGCAGGAAGAGGAAATATCACTTTCTACTGACATCTGACCCTTGCACAGAAATGCCGGGACAAAAAGGACAATATATAAGGTGAGGAGTTTGCGGCACCAGAATGCTTAGGTTTATTGAAATCAAGGCATTTGACTATACAATGCTGTGCAGATGTGGACAAAAGTTTGTGTGGGTTTGTGCTTTTCAGTTCCAAAATAGTTCACAAATCAGGTACTAAGGCAAGCGCTCGATCAGTGGGTTTGTAAAGATAAACAGAGTTTGGTGTGGAGATCTGCAGCTCTTGAGGAATGCGTGTTACCGTCAGTGCTGATAAGACTCGGCCTGGGGAAGTGCAGTCACTCAGCGACTCAGAGATTGAGACCAAACTGATGAGTTACTGGAGGATAGTGTTGCACTCTGGGATGTGTGAAACACCATTGCCATTAGCCGAACAGATGCTTTTACCTGTTAGGGACACAGGAACACAGAAAAGTGTATCCTAGGTCAAGACTTTGAGGTTCATCAGTTATTCTAGACTAAACCTGTTAATTTAGGAAGTCAATTGATTAAATACACACTACAAGTCAATTGATTAAATGCACCTACTTATTCACTCTAAAAAAATCTGGGTTGTTTTAACCCAAATTTGGGTCAAAAATGGACAAACCCAAATGTTTGGTTAAAAATGTAATTAAAAAATTTACAGTTGAAAGTGAAAGTTGAAGTTGGGTTAAAATTTTGAATTACATTTTTAACCCAGCATTTGGGTTTGTCCATATTTGACCCAAATTTGGGTTAAAACAACCCAGCATTGATTTAGAGTGTTCTTATACGATATCCTATATTTCAGAATAACATTTGTTCGTTCAATCAATCGATCAATGGGGAAAAGGGGTATACATGTGAACTTCTTTCAGTACTATTTAAAAAGTAAATTAGTGTAAGTATATTAAAAAGTTTGAGAATGATTTATAGTTTAGACTTTTGAAGGACTCCATGATAAAACATCTTAAATATGTTTTAATTAGTTTAACGTGCGGACACACATGCTTGTTTTATGTTAAATATTAATACAGTAAATATTAATAATAAATAAATGTTTAAAATATTTTATGTAAATATAGTAAATAAATTGCTTAAAAAATACTTAATGATACTCATACAGTTTATATTTGTCCACAAAGCTCATCTGAAACATTTAAGCATATGGCTTTAGATCTAAGTACATACATCCAGTCAAGTGTGTCTAAACCTTTATCTTGTACTGTATCTCAGAGACAAATCACCAGTTATATTAGACTAAAGCTGTTCAGTTGAATTAATAGTCTTTCTGAAGTCAATTCGTTTGATGTAATGATGAATTATTGATAAAACAATAGAACTAGACTTTACTAAAGAATCAAGTCTGTGGAAAGACCTGACTTGACCGTTTTATCTCCTGTATAAAGGATCCATTTGATGCATGAACTTGATACTATTACTGCCCAGTCAGGTCTATCAAAACAGACCCATAACTTACAGTAGTGATGGTTCAGTCGTCCTACGGTCTGTTCATCACTGTCAAACCCATAATACAGTAAATGTTGTGTCTAGATCCCGTGCAATGTGTCCAGCCTCGTAACTGAGCTTTATCACCAAACTGTCTGACCCGAAGAACATGATAGTTTCAACCTGACGTTTAACATCTGTTTGTACCAGTCAGCAGGAATTAGGGAGCTAATATCTCATATCGCTGCGAGATCTCTTGAGGAAGTTAAATATTTAAGGGTGCAACATGCTGACGTCCCCGACTGTGGCTGGGCTCCTCGCAGCTCTGTAAAAAACACGAAGCATACATTTGATATCTGAGGATAATGCTCATCCTCTGGTATGGTTTCATCAGACTCCTTACTGGGCCCATAAAAGAGGTAATGTATGGGCTGATAATGGCATGAGATCCAGAGAACGGCCCTGCTGACTCCATATGGATGCGTTTATATAGAGCCAAACCCATATAAGCGCTCTGAACTGTCACCACTTGACATGCAAAATGATTTTAGGGAGGTTTCAGCCACTGTGTTGGGAATATTGGTGTGTGATAGTACTGATATATGGCTACTGGGAAATACGGTGCGCATCAGTGAAATCAAAAAATGGCTATGGACACGGCATCTGTGTAATGATGTTTTAAGGTATTTTCACACCCTCATGCTGAGATCCTCGGGATGAGTGTTTTGCTGTGCAACAAAACAATTTATTTTGTTTGATGGATTGCAATGATTTTTCTAGAGTTGCAACATGACATCATGACTTTTGCATAAACATACAAGTCAAGTGACGGTGTTATCTATACGCATTTTGAGCTATCCGCGTGCATGTTTATAATGTCCGAGTGATTCCGCTTGTATGTACACGCCGTTAAATGTCCGAGAACGGAGCGAAGCAAAATGTAGATCTACATCTGGGGAGCAATATTTTTTTTTCCTAGGATGGTAGGGGAAGACTCATAAATGTGTTAACCCCAGTGACGGGTAGGTTTAGGGACGGGGTTGGGGTAGGTCATATTATATATACAGTCATGTAACGTTAAGTCAACGGCATTCATAAACGTGCTGAAAAGTGATTATGCATGTTGATAGCGTGCCAAAAATGGAAATACGAATTGGCGTGCCATACATATGCCATTTCATGGGATGTCTGAGAGTTGTGACAACCATCTTAACCACATAGAAAACTTCTTAGCATCATGGTGGTGAGTTTGCACCACATTTTCTTAAGAAAATGTACAAAAAGTTGACTGACGGTGTGACTGTTTATAGCTAATTTTTGGTTGGCCATTGGGCAATTAGTATTATTTTTTGTGCTGAACTGGCAACCCTGCTTGAGACATCCATCATTTTTAGATTAATAGTGTGTAAATGTTGCTGTATTGAGGGCATTTTCTCATGAAACCTGTCAACATTAATTGGTCACATATAAACAAACGAGAAATTATGCATTACCTTAACATATTATCTAAGCTTTAAAAAATATATATTTATAGCATGTTAGTATTTGCTTATTTAAGCAAATGTTTGAATTTTTATTGTTTTGAATGTAAAAAATGTACATTTAAATGATTAAAATAATTATTTCCTAGTATTTATTTAAAAAAATTAAATCATCATATTTATCTAATGAGAATTGAAGAAAATAGTGAACTTAAGGATTTAATATGTAAAAGTAAAATGAAAAATAAATATCTCATTAGCCCTAAAATAGGATTCATTTTATTTATTTGATAAATATTTGTCACATTTAACTCTATAATACCTATATATGTTTCACTTTTGATTTATATTGTTGCTGTTTTTTTGCATAAGTTATTCTCTAAAAAAAGTATGCGTAGGTTAAATAAATATGATTATATATTTTGTAGACTGTAAATATGTTCTAGGCAGTGGATCTTTTAGGCTGATAAATTTCATGACTGAAACTATAGGACATTTTTATTTTTAAATATATACAAACAAACATGCGCTCACAACTTTACTTGGATATCTAAATGGAGACATTACATTGTTTTACAGCTATATAATTTTACTGTAATCTAACCCTAACTCACAACCTAACCCTGACAGAACATTTTGTTGGAAATGAGGATGTCAAAAGGAGGTTTTGTCAGGTTTAGCTCACTTCTGGGTACACATTTGTCCCCAAAATATGGTTTAGTAGTTACACAGACACACAGAAATACCATGTTTTAATTGTTTTAACTGCATTCCAGTGGTCTTCCATTAGATTAAATCAGAATCCCAGTGTCAATCCTTTCCCTTTAACTCCATGAACCAGTGTCAGAGTGTTGTGTCCTCTGCCGGCATGTGTAAGCCCTCAGATGATCCATTGCTGGGTGGACTAAGTGATACCCTTTCAAGAGAGGCCAGACATGCCTCGACCACACCACACACCCTTTGTGTTCTGGACTAATCCAGCATGCACTTCAAGGCTGGGCTGGACTTCAGAGGAATCTGCTATCAATCTAAAGAAGAGAAGAAAGAGCCTTAAATGAGTGAGTGAACTCCCCCACTATCTCAATGAATTACTGTGATAAGGTGGTCATCCTCATAACAGTCATTATTATATATTGGTGAAGACCCTTCTGTGGTTAGACATCAAAAGGTTCCCTGAATTTCAGGATGAACAAAAACCTGATAATACCGATTTTGGAACCGAAAATGGACTTACGTGAAAATTTACAATGTGTTTGCCTGAAAAAGTCACACTACCATTCAACAGTCCTGCTGAATATTTTTCAGAATTTTTTGATGAATAGAAAGATCACAAAAGAAGAATTTATTTGAGAGATAAATATTTTGTAACATTGTCTTTATTTTCACTTTTGATCAAATTAATGCATCCTTGCTGGATAAAAATATATTAATAATAAACTTAATGATCTTAAAATGGTTCTATATATATTTTATAGTATAATAATATAATTTAACAATATAAATACAATAATGTTTATATTATTATTACATCATTATTTATTTATTTATTTATTTATTATTTGGAATTTTTGATATACTCTGATGGGTCATTTTAACCCAAATTTGGGTCAAATATGGACAAACCCAAATGTTTGGTTAAAAATGCAATAAAAAAATGTACAGTTGAGAGTGAAAGTTGAGTTAAAATTTGAAATTACATCTTTAACCCAACATTTGGGTTTGTCCATATTTTACCCAAATTTGGGTTAAAACAACCCAGCATTGTTTAGAGTGAGATTGTGTTATCCCCCCCCCCCCAAAAAAATAAAATAAATAAAAAATAAAAAAAAATAAAAATTCCCATAAAAAAATAAAAGAGATGAAAGCATATTCATCTCTAAGCATTTCATCTCTTTTATTTTTTTATGGGAATTTTTTAATTTTAATTTTTTTTATGGCTCTTCTGCATCTGATGTGATGTCATGGCAACCCGCAATGGCCAAAAATATGACTTTAAGTACCCTGAGCATCTTATACTCTAAGTGTACGACAAAGTTTTTGGTCCTCATGAGCAAAACAGCTTATAAACCATATTAAACAATGTTATTTGAAAATGTAAAAATGCAGAAAGTTTAATGTTAGGGTTGTGTTTGGGGGACAGAATAATGTCCATAAATGTGTCTATGGACAGTCCCCATAAAATGTGTGTGTGTGTAGATTTGTCAGGTACACAGCACAGCATAATTTTCCTGTCACTCTGGCCAAGAGGTTGTCATGTGACCACATTCCATTCCCATGACATCATATGGGCTGAGTGAGTGAGCCATGAGCGAGAGACGGGTGATGTTGACACCTCATCCCACGAACGTTTACGCATGCCCTCATCTCAAACGGGCCATGGTCAGCTTTGATGAGCCTGTTTTTAGCAGGCCAGAACGAAGTTTTCCGCACTGGATAACACTCAGGTCTCAGGCTAGAGTAAAAGACAGTGGACAGTGTGTGAATGAAGGTTTACCATTCATGAGGAAGAGACAAACATAGAGCGGGATGTATAATGAGCAAGAGAGACAGAAAGCATTCTCAGCTGTCGTCTTAGAAAACTAGCTGGTGTTAGATTACCATAACACGACTCCTCATAAACCACCATCAGGACGTCTCAATCAAAACTAAAGAGACATCTGGACCCACAGATACTCATAAAGGGACCTATAATCGTTTACTGGTGTTTTTCAAAGAAGCACTTGTTTCTTATAAACTAAGATAAGGTTACCCTTTTCTTCCAAACCTGCACATCCCTGCTAATAACAGTGTGAATATCTAAATAATCATTATTTGCTTTGTTGGATTGTACTGAAACTATTGCTCTGCGCCAAAACTTAGTAAGCTGTACGCCTACATAGGCCGCTGTCTTCTAAGGGAGCATCCTAAATGAACTGGAAACTCATAGATGACTAATATTAATGCTCTAATAATATGTTATTGTTTATATGCTATGGTATCATTCATATTTTTCCGTTTTCGTCGATTTTTGTAAGTTTTTAGTCAATTTATAATGTGCTTTTGTTATTTTTATAACTTTTTATTCCTATTTAGATTTAATTTCGAATTATTTCAGTTGAAGTGCATTGTTGTACTTTACCCTTTAATTACTTGAAGTTGCCATTCTTGCCAACAATTGTTCTTATTTTTAGTGTATTTTTTCATTAAATAATAGTAATATATCATTTCAGCATTAAATTACCTAAAGTAAATGGCCGACATTTCAAATTTTGAAATATTCTATCTAATATTTGTATTTTATTTTATTACTAATTCATGTTTTATTGTATTTAAAGAAAAATATCTATAATAGTTTTAGTTAACAGTAACATCATATATACTTTGAAAAAAAAAATATTAAATGGAGTATTATCTCTGTTAAAGTAGTATTTTTAGGTAATTATTAAAATATCTATAAGTATTATGCGTATTGCCATTGAATGAATATATTATTTATCTTACGTTGTCCACCATCTTGAATGAATTTTTTCAAACCACTCTGAAGTTCAATAACAATTATTTTCATCACAATTATGCAGCTTTTGACACCATGTGCTCCTATTTTGCCTTAAAATATGCCTACATAGAGAGCTCACTGGGTTTTGGAGCAGAACACATCATTAGTAACATTTCTCTGTACATTAGTGAGTGTGTTTGTGTGATTCAGGTCCAACACTGCTGTCATTCGCTTTTAAAGGCTGACATGCGAAGAGATCTTTTAAGGTCTTGTAGTTGTTTTAACCCCTGCTGCCTCTCAGCAGGTTAAGCCTACCCAAACATTCATCCTGTGGGTCAGCAACACCAACGACAACACACTTTAGCCTTTCACACAGCTCATCCCCACTGTGAGCTACCTGACAGGAAGCTTTAGGACCAACCACAGAGCAATTAGACAACAGAGCACACATTTATGGATTGACACTGAAAAATATATATATATATGTAGCAAGGTTCAGGGAAGAAGGAGGCAGGAACCGGATGAAAATCAAAAACTAAAACTTTATATTAAATGAAATAAACAAACAAAATACCTGCCAGCAGCCCCTCGCGGACGACTGCTGGCTACCCAAAATAAAACATAAATACCGGCCAGCAGCCCCTCACGGACGACTGCTGGCTACCCAAAATAAAACATAAATACCGGCCAGCAGCCCCTCACGGACGACTGCTGGCTACCCAAAATAAAACATAAATACCGGCCAGCAGCCCCTCACGGACGACTGCTGGCTTACCAAAATAAAGTATAAAACACAAACAAAAGCAGGCCTGTTCCTCTCTCGATCATCCACTCCGTCGCTCCCCCTTTATAGCTCCGCTCCTTCGTGAATGATGCGAGACCGGTGTGCTTCACAGGTGCTGCTCATTAGCAATCGCACCACCGGCCTCGCGACTCACTCACGTCCCTCGGCCGTCCCTGCTCACCACAATATATATAATGATTTTTATCATATAAAGTTTTAATGTTATATTTCTCATTTACTTTGGGTTAATCTGATGAATAATTAAATAATTGTAAAATATAAATACAAGTGATAAACATAAATCAGAATTAATATATTGACTGATTGCCAGAATAGTCTGTGGATTTGAATAGAAATTAAAATAATTGTATTATAATTAGTGAATGCATAACTGTAATGTTTGGTGAAAACTTATGGGTGCATGTAAATGTTAAATCATAATAAAATAAATAATAAATAAATAAATAAATAAATGCCACCTCAATGGTAATGCTATAGGGCCCTTTAAAATCCATTTTATTTTTTCCCAAATTCCATTTTATTTTTTCCCAAATTCCGTTTTTTCCGTTTTAATTTTTGCAAATTCCGTTTTTTCTGTTTTAATTTTTGGGAATTTATTTTTTTTACCATTTACTGTTATTTTTGTTGTAAAAAGAGTGTGCTTTTTATTCCATGATTGCAGAAATTATAGGGCCCTACTATAGTTAAGTATCACTGTCATACTAGTTTTTATGAGTAGTTTTAACTTTTATATTTTCAATCTTTTATTTAATTTTTTGTTACATTTTGTCGTATGGTGTGTTTTTTTTTAATAATTTTTTTTTTAATTTATTATTTTTACACATTTTAATTTCAGATATAATTTGAATTATTTTAGAACATCTAAAGTTAATCTAAATGAAAATGAGAAGCTGTTTCCTTGGCAACAAGCCAAAAGCTTAAGTTTTAAAAAACATTGAATTTTATTTCAAGTCACAATTTGTAATGGCTTTAGTTTTGTTAACTATAATATTCCCAGGATGGTAATATGTCTCTGTAATGGTACAGTATGGCGCTAGTAACACTGAAGTCATGGGTTCAATTCCCAGGAAACGTACCTTTTAGATAAAACATGCATTTCTGCCATGCAAAATAAGTTTTTGTGCATTATTTTATAGCGTATATGGAGCCTGATTTAAAGTTGCATGCTGACGGAATCTAACAGCGCTGTATTCTTAAGCACCGTCTCTGCCCCTCCTTTCACTAAATGGAGTAATTATTAGCTGTCATTACCCTGCCCTCTGCCCTGATACAACTCGAAGAGAGGCGTCACTATCTGATCACTATGTAAATGCGGTTAGCTGCCTGCAGTAATGGATCAATGGAGCGCTGTGGGGGAGGACGGAGAATGTCGGCACTGCCTGTCTGTCTGTTCCCAGCAGGTCCACTGTCACGTGCGTCTCCGAGGGAGGTGGGACAGGGCACGTCTACCAGCCCGGAGACTCAGGAGGAAAAAGCTTGGGGGGTTCAGGCCCGGGCTTGTCTCGGAGCTCTTGGATTGCCGGGGCCTCTAGCCCTAAATTTGAATGTAAAATGAATGCAAATCTACAAGGATTCAGTTGAATCCACATACTTTGAAATGAGGGTCTACAACCCTTATGATTGCATTCCAGTTATTTCGTCATCTCATTTAACTGAAGCTAAAAAACAACATGCTAATTGCATTTCAGAAAAAGCTCAGCCGGGTGTGCAACATTGCATGAGTTCGGCTCATTCCGGGGCAGACTCTGTGTCTCTGGTGGTTGTCGTTGGACTGCAGAAGGTCGGTTGTGTACATGTCAACAGTAGCAGAAGTGTGTCTGTGATTAACACACTCTTTCTGGAGTGTGCAATACACAGTTGTTTAGCCACATTAGCTTTATCTAACACCATCAAAAGGCACATTATCTTCATGTTGTCATTGCAGTTGAGTGAAGTACATGTAGATTAGAATGCTTCATTGACTCATTAAAGTGGATCTGCTTCAGTTACTCTTAGATTGGAAAGGGAGGACGAAAGCATCGATGTTGTTTTTTTGGGGTTAGCAGTTCTTATGAAACATTCAAGCGCCATCTAATAGTGTCGTTCAGTCATGACGTCAATTTGTAGGTTAAACTGGTGTCAAATTGTAGTCTTTATGTAGCTACATAACTTGGCACACAATAGTTTCAAAATTCACATTTGAGGCATGTTGTAGAATAAAACATATATTCAAATTTAAATAAATGAAGAAAGAAAAAAACACTACTTTTTTACACTAAAAGTCTATGGAAATTCAAAAATGCTTAGCTTTGAGTCTCTTCTAGGTTTTTGGACAACAAACTGAACAACTCTATTAAAGATAAATTCATTTCTTTAATGGTGCATTCACATGTTGGAATCATATATGTAGGCCTATTGGATAAATATATGAAATATTTAATCTTTTGCATTAGTTGTGCATTAACAGATTCACAAGATTCGCTCAGGGATGTGTAAAATGAGTGTGTTTTACACCGGAATCTTTGCTCTGAAATCGCTGGATGACACACTCGGGGCAAGTGTGCATGGTATGAGGTGTTTCGGCCAGCGCAACATCAATCAGTTTCTAGATTCAATAAATATAATGGGTCTGAATCAGTGGTTGAGCACTTTTAATGGCTCATAATAGTAGGAGGTCTGACATCGTAATGGCTCAATCTCTTCAGCTCTTTTATTAGGCCAATGCTAGAGGGCTGCATGTTCCCTAACACACACACACAGACAGCAATCATCTACATCACATATTGCTGACCCCAGGAGTGAATGGTAGTCACCTTTAATAAACAGAGCAATCGTTGAGCAATTACACCTAATGAAACGGCAGCTGAGAGGATGGTCTCATGTATAACTCTATTATCTTTCATGTTGGTCCAGTTCTGCTCACTTATAATGGAAAATTTTAAGGGCTGGAAAGGTATTGAGGTTTTAAAAGAAAGTGTGTGTGTGTTGCCTCAGAGGTTTTAGTTTTTAGTAAAATGGAAGCTGTGACATTCAATATTGGGATATAAAATTAAGTAGGAGATCATTTGGAAGAATGTGGCGAGAAATCATAGTGTTCATAGTGAGATCTCTGACTTTTTATTGCAGACTTTGGTGTCTTGTACATTTTAAACCGTTTGAGACATTGTTGAGATGTCTTCTGAAACTCTGTGAGATTACATGGATCTTTGATCTTGGATCTGAGACTTCAAGTCTGCATTTGCTTTCAATTTAAAGGGCACTTATTATTCCCCTTTACAAAGTCTTCATGTTGTTTTTGGGCTCTATACTAAAATAGGTTTTCATTCTTGTTGTGTTCAAAAAACATAATTTTTCCAACGCATTCTCATCCTGAGGGCGTCATATGACGCTTTTGACATTTAAACCAACGCACGTCTAAACGTCTTTTTGACGTCTAAATCCAACGCACATGGCACCCTTTAGCGTCAATATAACATGCTTCGGTTATGGGTAGGTTTAGGTCTGTGGTATTGTTAGGGTTAGACCACTAGGAGGCGCATTCTAGCCCATATATATCTGCGTCTCATATTGACGAGATTAAAGGGTGCCATGTGCGTTGGATGTAGACGAAATGTCAAAAGGCGTCAGTATATGACGTAGGCATGGGCATTTTTCAGAAATATTGCATTCGAATATTCAGGCTCATAAAAATCAAATATTCGAATATTCGTTTATTTAAATGACGTTTAACAAAAAATACGTTATTTTAAGTTTATTTATTTTTTTACGTTTTTGTCACCATTTCTGAACAAGCTTACAATATTAAAGTTTTCTTTTAGCTGAAAAGATAACAGTAGGCCTATGTGTAAACAAAAAAATATAAAAAACAAAAGCATTAATAAAAGCATGCTCATCAGTGCGAAACGATAAAAAAAGCCTAATAAAGCAGATTGCGCCAGATATCGTACAGAACGTACACACACTCAAGTCAAGATATGATTATAGTGTTTATATTGTTTCACGTTTTTATTCAGAAAAACAATAATATCCACATCAGGGGGGCCGCCAGCACTTTATTATAACTGCGAGTCAGTGCTTAGGATTTATCATAGACAGCAAAGCAACGTAGTAAAATTCGAACAGTGTTTTATTTTTCGAATAATAATTACAGATTGAAAATTTGAATATTCGTGCACTAATATGACGCCTTGGGATGAGACCGGGCTGAATGTTCCCATATTCTCCATTGTTGCAGCTCCTCTCTTCACGGTCTGTCAGTAACGCTCTGTTTAGTTCCTGTCTCTATGACGCCTCTCCTTTTGAAAAGCTTAAGGGATCTGATTGGTCAACTGGATCAGTGTGTTGTGATTGGTCAAGCGCTTTGAGCGTGTTTGGGAAATTTCCCACCCTTTACCATAACTGCGAGTTTCAACAACAACACTACTAACTAACTCTACTAACTTTCTCATGGAGATTTTTCTTTCCTATATATATATATATATATATATATATATATATATATATATATATATATATATATATATATATAGGAAAATATATGCATCTTTTTTAAGTTGTGGAAACAAATCAGAATGTAGGTTTCACTTTTAGCTCATAAGTGATCATGCACACAGACTATGAAAGATGTTTTTCCCCCTGTAAAGTAGGAGGAAATCCCTAAAATAAAGCGGCGATTGTGCTAAGGTTATGTCTCTACTAGCGCGGATCTTCTTTGTTGTTTCTGATGCTATGCCAAGTTTACGCCTGCCGTGGCACTGAAAGCTTTGTGAGAGGTAAGGTAACCTGCTCGGTAAGACAATACCTCATTTACCCCGACGCCTTTGCACAGGCCAGATCGAATAACTAGAAATTTGAGGGACAAAGCCATCGATAAGCTGAACCAAAGAGAATGGCCACTTAGCTGCTTGAGCGAGACCAAGAGATGCCAGAGAAATCTGAAGCTGGAGGTGGCAGATAAACACACAGGACCCGTGAAGCCTGACTGACAGCACACTGATGAAGATTCGGTCACTGCTAAGACAAAGGCTCTTTATGAACCACTGCACCTCAGACTGGAAAAATGATCAGAGCTGGTCTACAGATGCTGAAGAACATCTCAGAATGAGTTTTAATGTCGATTTATTCCTGGTATCACTTGTTTACAGTCAGTGGGTCCAGAACGTCAAGAGACCACCAGTGCAAACGCCCCCGTTGGTGTTTGTTTTGATTTTAAATTATAACAATAATAAAAAAACAAATGGAGTGAAAATTAGTAAAAATAATTAATAATATATAATTTTATTTGCGTATATAATTTCCCTTGATTGTTGACTGTGCAGGATTTATAAAGGCCTACTATATGTTCATCTGACTATTTTAATAATAGTAATAATAAGATACTTTTTCATTTACATCTGTAAATTAAATGAAGTAAAAAATATTATATATATAGCACATACCGGCCACTTTATTAGGTACCCCATGCTAGTAACGTGTTGGACCCCCTTTTGCCTTCAGAACTGCCTCAATTCTTTGTGGCATAGATTCAACAAGGTGCTGGAAGCATTCCTCAGGGAGTTTGGTCCATATTGACATGATAGCATCACACAGTTGCCGCAGATTTGTCGGCTGCACATCCATGATGCGAATCTCCCGTTCCACCACATCCCAAAGATGCTCTATTGGATTGAAATCTGGTGACTGTGTAGGCCATTTGAGTACAGCGAACTCATTGTCATGTTCAAGAAACCAGTCTGAGATGATTCCAGCTTTATGACATGGCGCATTATCCTGCTGAAAGTAGCCATCAGAAGTTGGGTACATTGTGGTCATAAAGGGATGGACATGGTCAGCAACAATACTCAGGTAGGCTGTGGCGTTGCAACGATGCTCAATTGGTACCAAGGGGCCCAAAGAGTGCCAAGAAAATATTCCCCACACCATGACACCACCACCACCAGCCTTAACCGTTGATACAAGGCAGGATGGATCCATGCTTTCATGTTGTAGACGCCAAATTCTGATACATACGCCCTACCATCCGAATGTCGCAGCAGAAATCGAGACTCATCAGACCAGGCAACGTTTTTCCAATCTTCTATTGTCCAATTTCGATGAGCTTGTGCAAATTGTAGCCTCAGTTTCCTGTTCTTAGCTGAAAGGAGTGGCACCCGGTGTGGTCTTCTGCTGCTGTAGCCCATCTGCCTCAAAGTTCGACGTACTGTGCGTTCAGAGATGCTCTTCTGCCCACCTTGGTTGTAACGGGTGGTTATTTGAGTCACTGTTGCCCTTCTTTTAGCTGGAACCAGTCTGGCCATTCTCCTCTGACCTCTGGCATCAACAAGGCATTTCCGCCCACAGAACTGCCGCTCACTGGATGTTTTTTCTTTTCGGACCATTCTCTGTAAACCCTAGAGATGGTTGTGCGTGAAAATCCCAGTAGATTAGCAGTTTCTGAAATACTCAGACCAGCCCTTCTGGCACCAACAATCATGCCACGTTCAAAGTCACTCAAATCACCTTTCTTCCCCATACTGATGCTCAGGTTTGAACTGCAGGAGATTGTCTTGACCATGTCTACATGCCTAAATGCACTGAGTTGCCGCCATGTGATTGGCTGCTTAGAAATTAAATGTTAACGAGCAGTTGGACAGGTGTACCTAATAAAGTGGCCGGTGAGTGTATACTGTATATGAATATATATATATATGAATATATGTATAATATACTGTATATATGAATAACAGATTTCTGGATTTTTAGACACTACTAAATATTATAGTGCTATGATTTGGCAAGATGTATTACTGTGGTTTATTATTTTTATTATTGTTCATGAAGCTGAGATAGACATACTGGCACTACCTGCAAAAAACAGCTCTCCAACAACCTATTTTACTTTATAATGTGGCAAACTTTTCATATTTACCCTATAAATATCAAAACAATTTGATAGTGAAAAGTGTTTATAATATCATGGTTAGAGAAAAATCAGTTTAATGTCATTTAAAGGATGTCCACGTCTTTCTTTCTTCAGTCGAAAAGAAATTAAGGTTTTTGATGAAAACATTCCAGGATTTTCTCATATAATGGACTTCAATGGGAACCAAACGGTTCAAGGTCCAAAAGACAGTTTCAGTGCAAACTACAAACTGTTCAAAGGGCTTTAAGACGACTCCAGGCGATGAATAAGGGTCTTATCAAGCGAAACGATCACTCATTTAAAAAAAACAAAACAAAGTGTAAGTTTTATAAGCTCAAATGCTCGCCTTGCTCTGTTCTGTGATGCACGTTCGTGACTCTCCTGTTCGAACTCGTTCATCAGAAATGAACAAAACTTTTCCTGAGTCAACTTGTTCATTTCATTTGTTGAATGAACCAAATGACATGAAAAAAGATTCGTTCATTTTGATAAACAAGTTCAAATAGGAGAGTCACGACGCGCATACAGAACAGAGCAAGGCAGAGCATTTGAGCTTATAAAACTTAAAGTTTATTTTTTTTTTTTAATGAGTGATATTTTCACTTCATAAGACCCTTATTTATTGATCTGGTGTTGATTCAAAGCCCTTTGAAGCTGCACTGAAACTGTATTTTGGACCTTGAACTGTTTTAGTTCCCATTGAAGTCCATTATATGAAGAAAATCCTGAAATGTTTTCATCAAAAACCTTAATTTCTTTCGACTGAAGATAGAATGACATGAATATCTTGGATGACATGGGTGAGTGAATTATCAGCAAAAGTTTTTCTTTTTTTTAAGTGAACTTCTCCTTTAAGTTGAAATGACTTAAACATTGAAGTTGATGCTTTAAAAATGTAGGCAGCAACTTTTTTTTTTTGCTGTGTACTCTTGCATAGAATAACTATCATTCTAATGTCACATAGACCAGAAAGAGGATTGTTTCTAGGAACGGTGACTCCTGGAGCCGCGAAAAAGCTTTTAGTTCTTCTGAGTTAGATGTGAATTGACAGCTAGACTGTGTTCCC
This sequence comes from Hybognathus amarus, assembly GCA_030378365.1. Lineage (NCBI taxonomy): Eukaryota > Metazoa > Chordata > Actinopteri > Cypriniformes > Leuciscidae > Hybognathus > Hybognathus amarus. The sequence goes on from JAQIUQ010006118.1 coordinate 84,073, forward strand.
CGCAGTCGGCCCTTAGCCACGCCGAGGAGCCATTCCAACCTCAAGTGCTCCTGTCAATCTAACAGGATTAACCATTACAAGAAATAATGTTTGGAATCACCCACTGAACTCATTTAATCTTGAGGCTAAGAGGCCCTCTGAGACTCTCGTCAAGCACAACAAATAAACATGCAAGAGTTTTTTCACATCTCCTGAGAAGATTGTTACTATAAGGGCTCGAAACGAAAACGTTTCACTTGATTCATGACATTTGCTCCTCTCATATCCTGAATATGTAGTTATATTGTTGTTTATTTAAAAAAAATGTTAGTTAGTACTCTTTAATTTAATTTGTCAAATGGTTGCATTTTAGATCATACAGGTACAGGATTAAACCCAATTTAAACTTTGCAAGAGTGAGGGGAAAAGTTGTGCTTTGGTTAGTCTGAGGTCTAGCTGTGTTCGTCTGTTGAGATAAATCACCTTTAGGCCCTGAGAGATGATAGTTCCCATAGCTCTCCAGTTTTATCGTGTTTTGAAATTTTGCTGCCCTACTGTTACAGTCATGCTTTATCACACACAGTGACACAGACTCAACAGCGTCCTCTACTGGCATTTTACAGCACTGCTCCACCTTCAACTACAGTATGTTTTTGTTGGTGGGGGGTTTTCTTCTTCAAAAGTGTCTTATTATAATTTTAGGTCAGTTTACAAAAAGACAGAATTGTGTTCTTTTGGCGAAATCTCTTTGTAAGTCTGTAAGGTGGATACAAAGATGTGCGTGTGTTCATGACAAAGAGGGACAGTCAGTGCAAATGCTGAGCAATTAAAATGATGGCATAATTCAGAGGCTTGTGCACTTCACACACAGCTGCCCGTCACTCAGGAGAGCATGAATGAACACAACAGGAGGGAACGTCTGCATCCTCAGGCACAACATTCTTTCATGTCTTATCTCTCCTTATTCACGAACTCCTCTTTTTATTCATTAACATTTATTGAGAAAATACAGAGACAAAGCTATGCACTGTAGTATTTGTGAAGTTAAGCAGACTTTAAAATAAAAAAACAAAAAAATATGCTTTGTCCTATACTTGGTTGCAGATGTCGCCTGATTTAAATAATAAAAAAATGGTCAAATCTGGCAAATTGGGCAACTTTTGAGTCATCAAGTGCCCAGTGAACCTGAATTCATCCTATTCTGTTGTGGATGCAAATTTTTCACAAGAGACAAATTTACAAAGCTGTTATCTTGAATTACTCAGACAAAAGAGTTGTTATATTTTCAAATATTTGAATATTTGACATATCTTTTGATTTATTTTCCCCCCATGTGGAAAAATAAATTGAAATGCAATAATGAAATGAAATAAAATACAGTAACAATAAATGAAATGAAATGAAAAGTATAAAATATAATAATAAAATGAAATTAAACTAATAAAATAAAAATGTAATTTTTTATCTTAATATTTCAGTTTAAATTTTTTTTTAAATATTTATTATTATTTTAATTTATTTAATTACATTTGATTGAATTTCTAATTTAATACAAATAAAGTATAAATAATAATAAAAAAGTTATAACATTTTAAAGACATTACTTTGAAATAAAATAAATACAATAAAATAATCATTTGCACAATGAGATGTCACATTAAAATTCTCATGTTGCTCTACATGTTCTACAATACAGAGACAAAGCTATGCACTGTAGTATTTGTGCAAGTTTGGCAGACTTAAAATAATAATAATGATGATGATAAAAAAAGCGTCCTAAACTTTGTTGCAAATGTCGCCTGATTCAAATTCAATAAGGACTTAATAGGGTAATGAAATAAATGTTCTAAATTATGATTTTTATATAAAAAAAAATAATCTTCATACTAAAACCCCCAAAGCTTTGAAATGCACTTGGTGTTTGGTGTGATTAATCTCAGTTGGAGTGATTGGCATGTTTGCAGTGTACACCAGTGGCCCCTATAGAGGGTCTGAGGGCCCGTGAGGAGCAGGTAATGTCTCTATCTCGACTTCCATCCCTCCTGCAGCTCAGGTTACAGTGTTCATAGATCACGCTGACACTGCAGGATGGCTGTGAGGGCCCAGTCCTGCCCAGAGAGGAGTCCGCGGCAGCAGGCAGGGCTGTCCGCAGGGTTACAGACACATGTTAAAGATGCTAGCATCTTCCTGCTGTCTGAGTGCGCAAAAACACTGTTTTGTCTGAGCGCATGCCATTTATCTGAATGAGGAGCTTTTGTGTATTAATAATAGATAGAATAGATGATACAATGTTTGCCACATACTTGAGTATGGAAGCGTATTGCTTTCACTATTTTGCTGTCTCTATTTTTCTGAATTAATGAGTTAATTATCTCAGAATTACGGGATAATTTTTTCATGGAAAAAAGTTTTTGCTCTTTTTTTTCTGAATTAACAAGTTCATTATCTCAGAATTACAAGATAATTTTTTCTGCAAATTTTTTTTTTTTTCAGAATTAATGACTTGATTATCTCAAAAACTCATTAATTAAAAAAAAAAACAGAGCAAAAACTTTTTTCCATGAAAAAATATCGTAATTCTGAGATAATTAACTCGATTAATTAGAAAAACAGAGTAGATTTTGTTTCCTCAAGTGAATGCAGTACGCTTCTGTACTTGAGAACCCTTTTCTTAAACGCTTTTTAGACAATCATCTATTTACTGGTGCTAAGAACTCTGAAGTGGTTTAGTTTGGTATGAATGTGCTTTATACGCATCACTGAACACTTTTTCAGATCTCGATTATGAGTTTTCTCAATTATTTATAGGCATTTGAAATAAGTCTTCAGATAAGAGTTTAAGCCTTGAAACAGCTTTGAGATGAATCACGACATGACAAATTAGAAAATAAGAAAAACAGAGAGAAAGAAACAAGACACTTTTCTTTTAAACTCGTGTAAAAAACTGAAAAATTTAGAATGTTGTACAATAGAAATGGAAACAATATACACAATTAACTACAAGTTATTGACTCTAATATACAATATATGGTATTGAAGTCTACTGTAAAATACCGTACCGAAACTGTACCGATACTACTGTACTGAAACATTACTATTTTTAATGTTTTTTTTAAAATAAGGATCTTATATGCATCATGCCTGCATTTATTTAATACTTATTATTTATTTGAAAATACAGAACAAAACAGTATATAAAAAAATTCAGCTTTGCATCACAGAAATAAATTATATTTTAATACATCATGTTAAATTGTAATTGTTTCACAATATTACTGTTTTTTTCTGTTTTTATTTTATATATATATATATATATATATATATATATATATATATATATATATATATATATATATATATATATATATATATAATGTATTATTATTTTTTTATTGATTATAGTTTATATTACATTTTTCTCAATATTTTATTTGTATTATTTATTTTATTTTTAATTTATTTTTATGTTGTCCCCCTCAAAAATGGTTCTTAAGAAGAAGTTTGTTTGCTCTATCTGTACATTTTTACCCATTTTTTAAAATCTAAACGTTAATGAGGTCAGATACATACACTCTAAAAAATGCTGGGTTGTTTTAACCCAATTTTGGGTCAAATATGGACAAATTCACACATTGGGTTACAAAATGTAATTTAAAAATGTTACCCAATGGCTGGGCTTGTCCATATTTGACCCAAAGTTGGGTCAAAACAACCCAGCATGTTTTAGAGTGTATGATTAAACATGGCAATTGCTGACAGATTTGTCCGTTTCAGTTTCCTGAAGATGAATTGCAGGCCTTCCAGATGGGGGTCAGATGGGTAGACATGGATACTCAGGTGAGCTCAGGGTTCGATCTCTTCCTCATGAGGGTCTTTTACCGGGCGCAGTCGAGTAGAGAGAGAGGAATGCTGAGGAAGTGACTGCGCTCCAGGCCAATATCTGAGCGTGGGGCTGAGAGACAGACAGATAGAGGGATGACAAAAGACGAGAGCCGAGAGTGGCCCCGGGGCCGAGCCGACACGCCCACCTGTTGACTGCAGTCCGAGCGCTAAGTGCACTGTGAATGGACACTCACAATGGCCGGGGCAAGATGATCCGCTCTTCTGTCTTTAGCAGCTTCTCTCTGATCGCCTCTTCCTCTCGGTGTTGACACCGATCAGCAGGTGATAGATCGACACAAACCATGAGAAACAGTCTTATGCTCATTCTTACCATCTGCCTTAAATTCTTCTTAAAACCTCAGAGCAGTGTTTAAAACTTGTGTTTCTGCTCCTGGCATTGTGTTGCTAAAGTCTGGAGGTTAACTGTTTCACACTCAAACAAACTGTTCAATCATCTGTCAGACTTTTGGCAGACGTTATACGCAATATATGCAAACAATGGGAGATCGTTATTGTTTCAGTGAAATATCAACTTGTGATGTTTCAAAAGATCACTGAGAAAATGTTTTTAAAAGAAGTTTCTTCTGCTCACCAAGGCTCGCCAAGGCTTTTTTATGTTAATATATATTAAAATGTAATTTATTCCTCTGAAAAAAAGCTGAATTTTCAGCATCATTACTCCAGTCTTCAGTGTCACATGATCCTTCACAAATCACTCTAATATGATGATTTTATGCTCCAAAAACATGTATGATTATTATCCATGTTGAAAACTTTGAACTTTGAACTTTCTATTCATCAAAGAATCCTGAAATAAAAATGTAAAAAACAGTTTTTCAACATGGATAATAATCATACATGTTTTTGGAGCATAAAATCATCATATTAGAGTGATTTGTGAAGGATCATGTGACACTGAAGACTGGAGTAATGATGCTGAAAATTCAGCTTTTCTTCAGAGGAATAAATTACATTTTAATATATATTAACATAAAGTCATTTTAAATTGTCATAATATTTCACAATATTACTGTGGTTTTTTTGTATTTTTTATCAAAAAATTGCAGCCTTAGTGAGCAGAAGAGTCTTCTTTTAAAAACATAAAAAATCTTACCGATCTTAAACTTTTGACCGGTAGTGTATATTCTAAATAAATTCAGCAATAGCGCATTCAATTTATCAAAAGTGAAAGCAAAGTGTGTTTATGTATTTCATAGACGATGTTATTTTGAACTTTCTATTCATCAAAAAAAAAAAAAACTGTAAAAAATGTAACTTGTTTTCCATAAAAATATGAAGCAGCACAACGGTTTTCAACATTGCGAATAATAATAATAAATGTTTCTAGAGCAGCAAATCATCAACTTAGAGTGATTTCTGAAGGATCATGTGACTTTGAAGACTGGGGTAAAAATTCAGCTTTGATCCCAGGAATAAACTACATTTTAACATCCAAATAGCTGACAGTTATGTGTGTGTAGATGCATACTGTACTCTCTAAAAATGCAAATTGGGTTGTTTCTACCCAAATTCAGGTAAAATATGGACCAACCCAAATGTTGGGTTAAAAATGTAATTAAAAAAATTACAGTTGAAAGTGAAAATTGAAGTTGGGTTAATTTTTAAATTACATTTTTAACCCAACTTTTGGTTTGTCCATATTTGACCCAAATTTAGGTTAAAACAACCCAGTGTTGTTTAGAGTGTATACACTCTAAAAATGCTGGGTTGTTTTAACCCAATTTTGGGTCAAATATGGACAAACTCAAACAATGGGTTAAAAATATAATTTAAAAATGTAACCCAATGGCTGGGTTCATCTATATTTGACCCAAAATTGGATTAAAACAACCCAGCATTTTTTAGAGTGTATATATTGCAGACTTCTTCTCATGCACTATAAAAAATACTGGGTTGTTTCAAGCCAAAGTTGGGTCAAATATGGACAAACCCAACCATTGGGTTACTGTAAGTCTTATATTTTAAATTGTATTATATTTGACCCAACTTTGGGTTTAAACAACCCAGTAGTTTTTAGAGTGTGGTCAGAAGTGTCTCATAGCATCATTGTATCACTCGTCACGTCATTCATTCGTGCAATTTAGCCATAAAAGCCACCAGTGTTCAGAGCTTCCTCTGGTGACTTCATCACAGCTTTCTCAGCACCTACACGATACAAACCTGCAATTATCCACAGACAACACGACAAATCACAGCGCCATCGAAAACCACCTCACGCTAACCCGGAGGGACACAAGGAACCCGATACGGCTTTTCCTAAACCTCTCAGCCTTTGTGTCTCAAGCGTCAGTGCGTGAGGTCAGCTCTTTCTTCAACCTCTTTTTACATTTATAAGCAATTGCACTTTTTCATAAACTATTTTTGTTGGAAAAGCTCCTTGAAAACATCTAAAAATACGAAAATAATATGAAATGTAGTGTATAAATATAAACATAATAGCCCTAATATCAATCTTATTTAGTTTGTGCTCATACCGAACAGATCTTAGGCTCCTCAGGATGAAGAACACATTGTTCTTTTATTCGTCTGCTGTGAGAGAATCCCGACACAGTCCATCAAACCCGACACATCACATAGAGACGTCAAACAGTGCTGATATGTTTTATGGATTTTATAGACCGGAGATGTAGCATGACGAAGCAGAGCGTTCGGCACACCAACAGTATTTCACCAAACTGACACCTGTGCTGAGTGTGAAGAGTTGCTGTTGAAATGAATTTGAAATGGACCCCATGATATCGCTGTGAGATGGCGTAATATGTGTGTGGATGGGGTTTGAGATTCGGGAGATCTTGCGTGTTACGGCCGTGTGGAGGAGAGAACAGCTCGCTCTCAGTTTCACCGTAAGGACTGTGATCTCTGAGAGAGCGTCTCGCTCCACTGACGGCCTCGGCTTTCATCTTAAACGCTAACCCATCACCTACGGCTTCGGTTACCCCTGTAGTGACAGCTTCAGATGAGTAAAGATGTGCTTCTACACATACAAAGATGCTTTTTGAGTGGGAAATGAGGGCCGTTTTCACAGTAAGCTGGAGGATCAATGTCAGCTTAAGTGTGAGCATAATGCCTGAAAACCACACCGATTTCACACAGTACAGCCTGAGAAAATGTTACGTTTGTTTAGAGCTAATTGGAAATACCAAAATGAAGTTAAAGATATTTAATAGTCACTGGGGTTTCGTGTCTTACACAATTGAATTTAGTATGCTTTTCAAATTTACATTTTTCAGTTAAATGTTTTTATTTGAATTTGAATACAAGGTAGCGAACAGGACGCTGAATTGCAAACGAAATTTTTATGCAAGGAAGTAGAATTTAAAAATGAATTGAAATTCAAAGAAATTACTGTACATTTAAAGAAAAGACTGTAATGTGGACCTAAAAGGAAATCTTTGTCGGAAAGTTTAGAAAAATGTTTAGATGGATGGATGGAGTGATGGAGTGATGGTATGGATAGATGGATGGATGGACGGACGGATGGATGGACAGATTGAGTAGACGGATAGATAGATGGATGGATGGATGGATGGATGGATGGATGGATGGATGGACGGACGGATGGACAGATTGATAGACGGATAGATAGATGGATGGATGGATGGATGGATGGATGGACGGACGGATGGATGGACAGATTGATAGACGGATAGATAGATGGATGGATGGATGGATGGATGGATGGATGGATGAACGGATGGATGGACAGATTGATAGACGGATAGATAGATGGATGGATGGATGGATGGATGGATGGATGGATGGATGGATGGATGGATGGATGGACGGATGGATGGACAGATTGATAGACGGATAGATAGATGGATGGATGGATGGATGGATGGATGGATGGATGGATGGATGGATGGATGGATGGATGGATAAATGGATGGAATGGATGGACAGATAGATAGATAAATAGATAGATAAGATAGATAGATAAATAGATAGATAGATAGATAGATAAATAGATAGATAAATGGATAGATAAATAGATAGATAGATGGATAGATAAATAGATAGATAAATGGATAAATAGATAGATAGATAGATAGATAGATAGATAGATAGATAGATAGATACATAGATAGATAGATACATAGATAGATAGATACATAGATAGATAGATACATAGATAGATAGATACATAGATAGATGAGAATACATAGATAGATAGATAGATAGATAGATAGATAGATAGATCAGATGGACAGATGGACAGATAGATGGATAGACAGACAGATAGATGATAGATGGATAGACAGACAGATAGATGATAGATGGATAGACAGACAGATAGATGATAGATGGATAGACAGATAGATAGATAGATATAGATAGATAGACAGATAGATAGATAGATAGATATAGATAGATAGATAGATAGATAGATAGATAGATAGATAGATAGATAGATAGATAGATAGATAGATAGAGCATTACTCATGCATTCCAGTCACAATGGTTGTTTTGTGGTTGCTAAGGTATTAGTGTGTTGCTAGGCAGTTGAAGGGTTTGGAAGAGAAATATTAAGCTCATGCCTTTTTTACCAGTCAGCAAGTTGAATGGTTAAATTAAATCAATGTGATTTTACAAAAGTGGCTCTTGTAGCAACAAACAGAAGTAAAGTCATCTTCCATAATTGCCTGTTTATCTTCTTGACAGTTTTATGACTGTCTTGTTAGTGTTCATTTGTAGACCTGCTGGCTCTCATTAGCAGTCCCTCGGGGTGTGTGTAAATACAATTATAGACGGAACACCCTCTGTGAACTGCACCACTGGAGGGCAGTGTGATGTCCTGTCTGAGGAATATATGGGACTTTTTTGTCTTGTGCAATCTTTTATCCATCAAATGGTCAGTCAGAGAAAGTGTCTCAGACTCACTTAATCAATCACAGAAGCTGTCAATGTGGCATCCTCTCCACTCGCTGGCCTGCCAAAGGGGACAACAGTGTCTTAACTGCGACAGGTTAACCTGTGGGTCTGACATACCGTCCCTCAAGACACTGATCTGGGGTCAGATGTGCGCTTAATCATGCTGAATTGTAAGGTAATCAGAAGGGGAGATAAGCTCAGATGTGCAGTGGAGATTGGGGAATAGCTGGAGTCTGACAGGTTAACTTCCAGCTCCTCGAGTCGTGAGCTCTTTTCAGACTGTCAGTGTGAGAAACAGGCTTTGTCCCAAACCCTAATGAGCTGCCTACCTGGGCAGCATTTAAAGACATCATAAGTGCACTCATGTGAATGCTATTTTTTCACTGAAAAGACAATTAAACTGGATTGCTGATTGCATTAAAGCAAGCACATTAAAAAAGTAAAATGTAATGTTGACACGATGATACTATATCAGCTAATAATTCATTTTTATTTTTACCTGAATTGTGAGACAAATGTTTTTATGCAATCTCTCAATTAATAGTGGTCATAAAAATGCATGCACATGAAAGTAGAAAAATATAAATAGATAAGCACATGCAATTATACATAGTCACACATACTGTAAATTCAAAAGTATAGGCCTATCTATTATAATAGTTAAAATCTAATTCAAAATGCACTGTTTTACACAAAATGTTATGTACTGTTTATTTTTGGACATACTGTACTTAACTTTGTTAACTATACCTTGTATAATTTTGTCCATATATATATATATATATATATATATATATATATATATAGTACACACACATACAGTATATGTGTCCAAGGTATATTTTTGAAATTATGTTTTTGAAAATCAGACATTAAGATTTGAAATGTAATTTTTTGCTCCTTAAAGTATACATATGAAACATATTTTGGCATTTGAAATATATTTCCATAAAAAAAAATAATACATAATATATATATATATATATATATATATATATATATATATATATATATATATATATATACATAATTACTACTATTATCATTATATTATATTTTTTATTATATATATATATATATATATATATATATATATACATAATTATTATTATCATTATATTATATTTTTTATTATATATATATATATATATATATATATATATATATATATATATATATTATAAATTATATATTATATATTTATATATATATATATATATATATATATATATATATATATATATATATATATATATATATATATATATATATATATTATTCCCTACTCTGTTTACAACATATTCAGATATTTTGAATATGTTTGAAATATTATCAAAAATATATATTACATTTCAATTAAAAAAAATGTCCCACATCAAATTATATAGTTAACACAAATAATATAATAATATAATATAATAATAATAATAATAATAATAATAATAATAATAATAATAATAATAATAATAATAATAATAATAATAATAATAATAATAATAATAATAATAATAATAATAATAATAATCAAATATTCCCAAAATTCACCATAGCAACATGGCAACTCTCATTGAAATCATTTGTGATAGTCCCTTAAGTTGGGATGCTGCCTTCGTAGACAGCTCACTAGTTTTTGGAACACTCTGTCGGCCGGTTCAGGTGTGTGTGTGTGTGTGTGTGTGTGTGTGTGAGAGAGGAGGCTAAAGTGGAGAAATAGCTGGAGGTGTGATCTTATCTGATGTTAACTGAGGAATGACACCATAATGGAACAGCAAGGGTGTAATTATTCTCTTCTCTTCTTCTCTCCTCGCTCCCTCCTTCTCTCCACCCCTTCATGCTCTGCCCTCTCTGACAAATTAAGATTAATGGCAGAGATAAGCGCTGGTTCCTGCCTGTCTCCGCTCCATCCAGTCACAGCTCCAGTGTGTGAACGCTCAGATCAGTTCTCACTCTCATGGTGGAAATCTAGATCAGTGTGAAAAGTTTAGGGTGTTGGTGTATGTGTGTGTGTTTATAGTGTTAAAAACACATTAGAATCGGTCCTCGTCATATTTTATGTATGGAGGTATACAAATTGGTATACCTTATTGGGTGTTAAAAGTGCATTCATTTATCATAATTTTTTTTTTAATGTTTGTATGACGAGGTAACCATATAACCACAATACAATCCTCAAGCACTGATAACTGATTGATATCATCATCAAGGAAATCATATAAACCTTTATTATTTATGACTTGTTTATGACATTATAGATTTACATGTCACATAATATACAGTACATATCATATAAAACTTAAGGATATTAACATTGACTAACACGACATCTCAGTTTTCTGAAGACAAATGTCAAGCTTTTTATTTTTAGTTAAAATTTTGAATTAAAAACAAGAGATCTAGATTAGTGAATACATTTATTTTGTAACTGTGTGGTTGTGATGTGCTAATGTGATGAACTACACGCGTGTGCTGTGTCAGAAATCATATGTGCTTACTTTTCGACCTTTGAAAAGTGCTGTTGAGTGTGTGTAGTATGAATGATATTCTGAAGTACATCTGCCATGTTGTCACTGTCATGTGACCAACTTCAGATGCAACCGTTCACTGCCATTCATAAATTCTTCTCCCCGTCGCACTGAGTAACACTGATGAAGTCAGGAGAAAGATTCCTGCAGCATTTGAGTGCTTTTTTATTTAATGCAATGTAATATTCAAATACCAAATATTTTATAACCTATAAAATTCTAGGCGTTTCAATCACTTTATGTGTGAGGTTTAGTTTTATATATTTAAAAGCACTGCTTTGCGTGTGTGTGTGTGTGTGTACTTGTTTAACCCACATTGTGTGGTCCCCACGAGGGGAAACGGATTAGAAAACGTTCTAAATGATGTTTATTTGAAAATGCACAAATGTTTCTGTGATGGGTTTATTGTTAGGGAATAGAAAACACATTTAGTACAGTTTAAAGAAAATTGGAAACACTTTACAATAAGGTTCATTAGTTAACTACATTTTAGTTAATGTGTGAAGTGAACAATACTTCTTCAGCATTTATTAATCTTAGTTAATATTAATTCCAACATTTACTAATACGTTATTAAAATCAAACGTATTATGTTAACATTGTACGGTGTGAACTAACATGAACGCACAATGAACAGCTGTATTTGTATTAACTAACGTTAACAAAGATTAATAAACACTGTAACTAAAGCATTGCTCATCGTTAGTTCATGCTAGTTAATGCATTTACTAATGTTAACTAATGAACCTTATTGTAAAGTGTTACCAGAAAAATTATGGAGAGTGCCCACAAAGATACTGAAACCTAGCATGTGAATGTGTGCAATTATGTATGCTTGTATCTCCTACAGGCACACGTGTGTGTGTGTTGGTATCACCTGCAGGCACAGGTGTGTGCATGTGTGTGTGTGTCCCCTGCAGGCACAGGTGTGTGTGTGTCACCTCTGTGATAGAGGTATAGGGAGAATTGTGTTTCAGAGGGTCTTTTCCTAATCCCTTCACACCCTCTGAGTGACCCGGGCTCATGAGTCTGTCCACTGAGAGAGAGACAAGAGAGAGAGAGAGAGAGAGAGAGAGAGAGAGAGGAGAGAGAGAGAGAGAGAGAGAGAGAGACAGAGAAAGGTATAGAAGAAAGGAGAAGAGATTATCCTCCATTCCTGATGTAATTCACTGTGTGTTTGCATACCAAACGCCTCTGAGAGATTCCCATTGAAGTCAAGCATTTGAGAAACGTCACGCGTGAACGTCCACATAATCCCCACAAAGAGTGTAAAATGACACCCGGTTTGTGATCAGATATCATTTTAATTTTATTTAATTCCATTTACTTTGATATATATGAAAAGCAACATTTTAAGACAATAAATACAATAAGGATAATAAACAATAATAATAATAAACAATAATAAAATCGAGGACATGTTGAAATGTTACTTAGCTTCTAATTTACTGAGACAATAACATAGCATAAAAACTATAGCAAACTATACAATATAGTTTGCTATAGTTTTATACTATATACTAAACTATAACAAGCATAAAATAATAATAGTAATTTTGATAGTTTCGTCATTTTGAAACTTATTATTTTCCCTTCAGTTCTTTAATACGTGACTTTGACTTAATGAAAACCCTGTTGACAGACATAATTATTATTATTTAACACAACGTAGGCATGGACACATCAGGCAGGGAAAGCATGTTTTTTAATAAAAATACAATAAAACAAATTGGCAACAAAATATCCAAGTGGAGAATTTTAGCATATGAATTTATTGCAATCCTTCACATTTTATATCTAAGGCAAGTCTAGTTGTTAAAGACAGCTGATATGTTCATATATTTAAAGCTTTCGTTCAGTTTATTGGTGGAGCAGGTGAATGCGTGTTGAATCAGGTTGAGTTCAGAGCGAGGTTGAGTTTGACTGTGGCGTCAGCTCAAATTTCTAATCATTTGGAGGAAGAGATTTTAGTCAAAATTCCCTGAAATGCACTTTACATATCTGACTGTCAATATCCGCACATCACATGGAAGAATGATTTTACTGTATTTACATCATTCATTCAGCAGATAGAGTAATACAAGATCATACCAAATTTCAGCTTAGCATTAACAACACTGAAGTGTAAGTGCAGAATATTGGACTCTTAGATGATTTTATTAAACAATAGTAAGTGCAATATGATTGGCTAGATGGTTAACATCTACAGAACTGAAGTTTTCAACTGCTCTTTGAAAATTGCAATTGCAGGCTGGAAGTTCATTTGGTAACACTTTAGATTACGGCCCGGAAAACACTGTGTAATTAAGAGGAATTTATAGTGTAGCTTTCTGTAATTATAGTGTACCTATAAAGTACTTAGATTACATGTAAGTATAAGGGAACAATATTTTAAGTTTGGGGAATAAAGGGCTAACAATCAGAAATATTTACGTATTTATTATGATAGAACAATCTTACATTTAGTGAGAATTTTAGCGAGAACATACACTGCGTACCTTTTTGTAATAATTGTGTACCAAAGCAATACATAGTGTGTAGGCTGTTTAAATATGACAGGTACATATCTATGTATGTGTATATATATATATATATATATACACCATTATAATATAACAATGATAATACATAACATATTTTTTTTGTTTTCAGTGCACTTTTGTTAAAAAGTTTACTTTATAAATGCATAGATATGTACCCTGTAATTTTTAAAAGGCCTATACAGTATGTACTGGTTTACCATTATTTCAAAAAGGTATGTTCTTGCTAAATTGCTCCCAAATGTAACATTGTAATATCATTAAAGTAGAATTAGTTCTAAAATACTTACAGTATAAATATTTGATATGTTACTCTTTTATTTCCCACATGTAAAATATAATATTTTTATCTCTTAGATATCTGATATAATGTCTCTTATATTGTTTATAAGTATGTAAGCACAAAAAAATGTAATTTATAGTGTCCCCCATTTATAGTCCCCCCCCACACACACACACTTTTAAATAGTACACATTTCAGAATGTTCTGGAAAACATTCAAATGTAAAGTTCCCATAATGTCTGAGGATTAATAAAAGGGAATGTTAAATTAACATTCCCATAGCTAAGAAAAAAAGTATATTTTTAATTATTAATAATTAAATTTTTTTTTTTAACTGGACATATTTGACATTCAGAGAACATTCAGAAATAAAGTTTTCATAACTTCCATAACTTTCATAACTTTCATAACACCAAGTACAACATGTTCCTGGATCAGCATCTTTGAGGTACACGTTTACAGTTTATGTCAAGTTTAGGCTTATAAGGCTTTTACATTAGTGTTATTCAATATCATTCCCTCTGACTTTGGAGATGAGTTATGGGTAAGGTTAGGACTACATTTTCCTACTGGTATGTAGATTCAGGAACATGTCTGTCTTGAACGGATAAACAACACACACTCCTGCTGCCCCCTGCTGGCTGGATCCCAGCTCACACCCCTGCATCTTATCACAATAATGCACAGTCCAAGGGCCAAAGGTTCATGCAGATTATGGGAAATGACATCACACAGGGACTCACCATCACCTGACATTCCTGTAAATGGATATAATCTCTTATATCATAATCTAAGACATTAGATTTTATGAGTCAGTTTTTCAATGCCAGAGACTTTTTCAAAGACATAATGAATCTGAGCGAACAATGATTTTGCATTACTGGGTCTCTGATTAGTAAAGTACATTATACCTGGTTAAATCTTGTCAGTGCCATTGTTTTGTTTTAAAATGCAAACCGGTAATATTTTTATCTAAGGCTTGTTTATAAAAAGCTACTTAAATGCCCTAATTGAATATCTTAATCTTTGCTTAAACTAAACCCAATCTGTGGAACCAGGCCTGTGTTTTAGCCTAAAAACTGAACACAATGTCTTCATCACTCTAAAAAGATTTTTTATTGTAATATGTAATTATTATTATATGTTAATATATTTACAGAATATTTAATGAAAGTATGATACAACAGAATTGTAATATTGACAGTTTAAAACCATAAGTCCAACAGTACATCTGATGCATAAGCAGATAAATAGTATAAGCGCTAAATATATTCACATCTATAAAATATGAAAGACATTTTTTAAATTGCTTAAAGTCTAAAGGAATTGATAGAAGTAAAATTGAACAATGTTTTCTTGTTGTTACACATCATGCAAAGTATTTTAGATTCTTCAGTAGAAAAGCTTGACAAGAAAATTACACTTATAAACGTTTTTTGATGTTAATGTTCTTACACATAAGTGCATTAAAATATATGCAGTGGCCTATACAAATATTTGAACACTTAAGACGTCAAACATGCATCGGATAAAACATAAAAACAAATGTGTTAAACACAAAAAGATGATGCTGTTTTTGCATTAATGACATGTTAAGTGTGATTTAAGAGTACAAACACTTTAAGGCTTAGTGTGTATGTATAGCCTATAGCTAAAACAGATTTATGGTCATGGCAAACCATACGTTTAAAGATAAGTTCAGTTCTGCAGTTCACATCATAGTTCCAAAATAATGAGCTCAATTCACCTCAGGTCTGAAAATCATCTCCTGTTAAGACCCGTCCACATCAAGAATGGTAACTAACGACAACTATTATAATAGCATGTTTTTATCGTTCATCGGCTGGAATAAAAATCGTTGTGATTGCACCCAAATCGTGTAATTGTTCCTTTATCGTTACATTAGTGGTGTGGTAGACTCAACTATTTAGGATGATTTTTAAAACAGCATCGTTAAAGGATTAGTTCACTTTTAAAAAACTTTTGCTGATAATTGAATCTTTTTCGAGTTATTTTGTTCGTTGAATGAACCAAATGACTCGAAAAAGATTCAATTCATTTTGATAAACAGGAGAGTCAAGCAAGGCGAGCATTTGTGCTTATAAAACGTAAACTTTTTTGTATTATTTTTTAAATGAGCGATCATTTCTCTAGATAAGACCCTTATTCATCGTCTGGTGTCGTTTAAAGCCCTTTGAAGCTGCACTGAAACTCTCATTTGGACCTTGAACCGTTTGGTCCCCATTGAAGTCCATTATATGGAGAAAAATCCTGGAATGTTTTCATCAAAAACCTTAATTTCTTTTCGACTGAAGAAAGAAAGACATGGACATCTTGGATGACATGGGGGTGAGTAAATTATCAGCAAAAGTTTTTTTAAAGTGAACTACTTCTTTAACGTTATAGTAATCGTCTTTGGTGTGAACGGGCCTTAAAACAGATTTTTTGCTGTTTCGGCTTTAGTACATCATGATCTCTTTGGGCGCATCCTCCGTGGGTTTCTCCTGCTCTTTGCGGCGTGTGTTACGCAGCGTGGACGTACAGATACACCACGAGGATGGAGATTATATTAAAGCAGATGTATGGTATAAGAAGGAAAAACCCAACCTTTTAGGTTAATTTTTACATCTTTCAACACCACATTAGGCGCACCACCAGCTCTCACCAGCGTCTCGAACATCTGGCCAAGGTAGGTGTTGGCCACATACAGAATCAACGCCAAGCTGGCCACACATACTAGACAAGAGAGAAGACATACAGGTCTTGAAACCACTTTAAGTATCATTTAAACCAATTGATTTAGACATTTTAAAGGTGCTGTAACATCAATTGAAGAGTTGATTCTGCACTATTTACACTAGATAAAAGCACATTCTTGGTTTGTGTTATTATGTATGTTTTCTCACCACTAAGTCCACTGCATGTGTATACCCCTATCGGTCCCATGTAGGTCTGATATGGGTTACTGAAGCTGTTATAGAGTGAGACCAGAATACTGCCTAAAGACCCCACAAGAGCCAGAGCCAACAGGATGACAACCAGAGCGTGTAGAATAATCGGAGCTCCTGCTTGTTTCCCCAGACGATCAAACACTAAGAGAAACACAAAAACACTATTCTATTGGAGAATAAGAATGCACTAAACATTGATTTGAAATAAATAAAATAAAAATAAAAAATCCTGTAAAAAACGGTAAATTACTGGCAGCTGTGGTTGCCAGCATCATACCGTAACTATACCGTGTGTTACTGTTTTTGTGTTAGAGCATATAGCTGTTAAAGCGATACTCCACTTTTTTGGAAATAGGCTCATTTTACAACTCCCCCAGAGTTAAACAGTTGAGTTTTACCGTTTTCGAATCCATTCAGCCGATTTTCTGATATTTAGAAGAATATCAGTAACCAGACAGTTTCTGGTCCCATTGACTTCCATAGTATATTTTTTTTCCTACTATGGAAGGCAAAGAGACCAGAAACTGTCTGAGTTACTGATATTCTTCTAAATATCAGAAAATCTGATTGATGAAATTCAAAAGGCGTAAAATTCAACTGTTTAATCTCAGAAGTTGTAAATGAACCTATTTCCAAAAAAGTAGAGTAGAATCCCTTTAAATTAAAGTTTTATACTGTAGCTGACAATACGGTATTTAGCTGTTAATTTCAAAAACAGTAACACACCGTATTTTTACGGTATAATGCTGGCAACCACATTATATAAAGACGAATTCCAGTAATTCCAAAATTCTCATGTGATTTATATGGAATTGCAGTTCTAATTCCGAAAATTCCAAAGGTCATCTTAGTCCATAATTTTGAATCTGCAAGCTTTTTCATTTTTTTTTTTTTTTGGTATTATATACAGATATCAATCTCATTTACTTGAGCTTAATTTGTCTATTGCTTTTATCTTATATGATATAAGTTTACACTTGACGCATAATCTAGCATGCACACATTCAACTTATTTGATGCTCACCAGGCACTTTTTCTCCAAATTTGGAAATCCTGGGACAGTTGATTTTGTTTTCTGTGCCGTTGAAAAGTCCAATTTTAGAGAACTGGAGGATCCATTGAAGGCTTCATTTGCACTCGGATGCGCAGTCCATATCGGCTGAGGCCCAATCCGCCGACATCCCATAACCCAATACACACACCCCAGCTGCACATATTCGAGAACTTGACAAGAAATACAGTAGTTTCTCCGCCTGACGGCATTGTAACTGTGGTCCTTTTTTCAAAGAGAATCTGTTTGTCAAGCAGACCCTTTGATTTCTGACGCTTTGTGGCTGGGAAATGGGAGAACTTGGGATGAGGTGAGGTGTTGTTGGGTAATAAATGGTGCTGTATAGGTTGCACTTTGCTTCTCAGATCTGAAACCAGTAGCCAGGTGTTTCCTTAATGGCAAAGGTTTGGAGTAAGGTGAGGAGAGCTGATCACAGACAAGCTCATAATGAAGCTCATCACAAGGAGGGCAGTAAAGTCGGTAAAGTAATCGTCTGTCACGGACTGCTGCTCGTGTTGTCATGGCATTTATATTGGAGTTAACAATATCATAAAGAGAGTGACATGGGTTTGATCAGAAAGAAAAGATCTAGAAATCATTCTCTGACGGTACAGAAGTCCTGCTTGTGTAGAGGGACCCTTACCAATTTATCACAGGAAACTGGGATGGTCTGGGTTGTAATATTTATGATCCTTACAGTAATAGTTAATATGACAGCAGCAGCGATATTCATAACATAGAACAATATTCTCATTGTTTTTAAATAAATATACCTTTAACATGTTTCAATACTCTATTTAAAGATGATTTTGTTGGCTGATAGTTCTGTAGTGGTGAAAGTAAAAACATGAAAAGGAAGAGATGTGATATTAAATGCTTCAGATCCTCATCAGGTAAGAAAACATGTTTATTTTATATAAATGTGTTTATTTCCTGAATTCTATTTTTAGATTTACTGTGATGCCTAGTTCATAGTCCATGCGATATCATATCACCATGGTTATTAAAACACACCCACATATAAAACACGCACACATGCAAGCAGCGATAGTAGGATCAGAAAATGTGTGGAAAACAGATATATTTTACCAGAACAATACACAACCTGTAACATAAAATAATAGTATAGAAAATAATTACACTTTTAACCAGCAGATGGCGCCTGTTTTTAGTCAATCTGAGAAACAGCATTGATTAAAATTATGCAGAAAGTAGATTAACCATTAGGCTTGTTTGCGTTTTAATCATTTTATTTAATTACTCTACTTTAAATAAATTGCTTTTCTTATTTTACTGTCCTTTGTTCAGTTTTTTAGGTGCTGATAATGATGATTTAATGCGTTTATTGCATTTAAAACATGCTCTTGATAACTGCTTTGCTACACAGATACTGTAAACTGGTTGGCGGCATGAAAGATTGGACACATCGTGGGTAGAATAATAATTCTACTAGTTCTGCTACATCACGGCAAAAACTCAACATATCGACGCCAAATTTATATCGAGTGGAGAACGGGCGGAGATCTTTTGAAAGAGACCGACCCCAGCTTCGTGTGCCGCCAGTGGCCCGAGATACAGGCCCCCAAATCACCCCTGGAACTGAAAATCACACATATCTCGGCTAAAACTTAACGTATTCGGTGGAGACCGGGGCTCCTTCAAACTGTCTCGTCAAACTGGACAAAACCATATGCGTTTCGTCATTTTTGGTGGAGTATTCGCGGTATATATTATCCGAAAACCGTCAACTCGCGCTCTGCTTATGACGTCACGAGCTCGGGAGAACATTGAAAAGAATTTCAAAAAGACCACCCCAGTCTCGTGCGCCGCGATGGTCCAGATAC
The DNA here is from genome assembly GCA_030378365.1 of Hybognathus amarus. NCBI lineage: Eukaryota > Metazoa > Chordata > Actinopteri > Cypriniformes > Leuciscidae > Hybognathus > Hybognathus amarus. The sequence continues at coordinate 104,018 of JAQIUQ010006118.1, forward strand.
AGGCCCCCTAAGCCCCCCTGGAAGCGAAAATCGCAAATATCTCGGCAAAAACTTAACGTATTCGACGCTAAGTTCGTATCGAGTGGAGAACGGGTCGAGCCTTTCAAAAGAGACCACCCCAGTCTCGTGCGCCGCCGGTGGTCCGAGATACAGGCCCCCTGAAGCCCCCCCCCAGAAGCGAAAATGCAAATATCGCAGCGAAAACTCAACGTATCTGGTGGAGACCGGGCTCCTTCGAACCGTCTTTCCGAACTGAACAAAACCATATGCGTTTCGTCATTTTTGGTGTAGTATTCGTGAGACATTAGCCGAAAACCCTCGACCGTGCTATGCCCCCTGAGATACAGGCCCCCAAAGTCCTGGCGCCATGGTGTTGAAAACTCAACGTAGCCCCCAGCATTGTGCGCCGCTGGTGGTCCGAGATACAGGCCCCCAAAGCCTCCCTGGAAGAGAAAAATGCAAATATCCCTGCGTAAACTCTATGTATACGCCATATAATTTAAATACGGTTATAAAATATATGATAAATAAATAAGGTTTATTACTGTCAATTTTAAGTTAAGTCTGTAAAACCATTAACATTCCGTATTTACTACTGTATTTTTAACAGTAAAGTTCTGGCAACCACAGCTGCTGGTTTTTTTACCGTAAAATTTAATCGGTTTATTTTTTACAGTGTGCTGTGAATTCAGCCATACTTCTTTTGTCACATAGGCCTTCTGTTTTTCACCCACTATATAGTAGGGAAGTGTGCGATTTTGGATGGAGCCTAAGTCTATCTCTCACAGTTTCGCTTTAATACCTGTCATGGTGCTGCTCTGAATAAGGTCTATTAGATTCAGAGCTATCAACCGAGATAACTAGAACCAGAGCTAGATTACACTTTTAATGTCTATAGCCCTATTGAGGGATTCAGCATTTTGAGCCACTGCGCGCCCCCTAGAGGAAGAACACATATCTGCCATAGGAAACACCAGCATTGGCTGTGCTTTTAGACACACGCATTTCAGAATTGGTCGCTAGGCGGCTCTGAGCACACGGAGAACTCATGAGAAGAGGGTGAACCCCTGGACAGAGGAGTAAAATCTGCAGATCAACACAAATCCTCCTGTTTTCTCAAGCAGCAGCAGTCAGCTTTCACCCAGCCGCCCGGCGCGTCCTGCGCTCCCTATTCCCGGATCATAATCATCCGTGCGCTTGAACAAACTGCCTTCGTGTTGGACTTTACGGTAAGATAGATATTTAATCTGAATCTGACGGCTTTGACGGCACTGTTAAAATTGGTACATGTGTAGGAATGTTGTTTTTCAGTAGGCTACGCTGGAGCGCGTAAAGGAACTGTGCGCTCCGGTGCGTTTGATACACCCATAAATACTCACATGCAGCCAGCACTTGAGATTGGTTTGCTTTCTCGAACGTGCTTTGCTTACTGATCTTTATTCATGCATGGTCCATAATGCTCATGATCAACAGAGGATCTCAGGTTATGATGGAGCGTGTTGGTTGTGTTCGGGAACCCGAGTGATTTGTAGGTTTCTTCGTAATGTGGGTTAGTGGAACAAGCCGTGGGCAAGGAATGAGCCTTGAGTTTTGGGAAATGCTCTTTGGGACTCACTATTTACTTCCACCCCTGCAGATCTGCAAAGTGAGCACGCGGAGGAGAGGAATGTCATGCAGGAGCGTAGGTGTCTTTTACAGTCAAGGCACAACTAGAGACTGGAGTAGACAGGTTATCATCTTCATCAGACTTTATTGCAGACTCAAGGTCCAAATTAAAAAAGAAACATAAAAACAAATCCGTTGCAAACATACAAAAATACCAGTGTCTCCACAATTTAGACTGATAACATAGTACTGACAGTTATATTTTAATAAGCCCACAATAATATAATTTTTGAGACATTTAGCCAGCAGATATATACACATTTATGTATAAAATTTCGTAACATAGCTTGAAAAGTGTTCAATCCTGCACAAACATAGGCTACATCTGACTTGCACTATGCCATAGGTCTGCTTAACCGATTGTCACTGCATCTTTATAAGCTATTTGAAGCCTCTGTAAATTTACTATTCTATAATATGAGCACATATAGTATAAGGTGATGCTTTAAACAGTTTCATCTGAACTAGAACTAGAACTAAACTTGCGTAAAAGTATGTTAGCTAGCATAAACATCATACAAACGCTGCTTTTAAATATCCTCATTGTCTGTCATGTTCCCAGTAATAAAATGTCCAAGATATATAGATACGATCACACATGGGTTCAAAGTTAGATACAGTTAGCACAGATTCTAGAGACGTTCATCTCTGTTGTTGTTGAGATGTGCACGTTGTTAACATTTTTAAGATAAGTATTCACTGACTCATTTACATTATGACTTTGTTTTAGGGACATGCATTTTGCCTGCTCTTTTTAATCAGTGGTGGGCCAGCAAGGCCTAAACACAATCAAAATCACTGACTTGAGCTTTAATATAGTTTTTTACATAAATGTGTATTCAATTATTTGGTTTTAAACAAATGTATATTGTGTCCCTGTCAAAAGTATATGGCTAATATAATATTAAGCAATTTCAGATCAGTATAATTTACTAGTAAGTCAAAGTCAAACCTACTCGCATGCATGAGCAAAATAGCATGTTATGGATGCAGTTTGAAATATTTTTACTCATGGAAGCAACAATCACTGATGATGAACTCAAATCAAGAGATTGTATACTGTAGAGATGGATTGAACATTGAAGAAGTTTTCTCAAAGATAAAAGGCACTTTCTGTCAAAGTCAAGTCACATTTATTAATATAGTGCTTTTCACAATACAGTATTGTATCAAAGCAGCTTCACAGTGATAACATGAAAGTAGTACAACACAGATCAATAATATTGTTAAATATTAAATATTAAATATCCCCAACTAAGCAAGCCAAAAGCAAGGCAACAACTTGTGCTATGTCAACTTGTGTTTTTTTTTTTTGGACCGGTTTATTCAAGTATAAGATAGAAAGTCTTAACAGATTTTTGATTTTATTTGCTTTTACAAAATGAATCAGAATTATTTTTTTCAGAATTTTTATTTTTAACCTAGAATATAAAACATTGCATTGTACCCATCTTTTGTTAGAGAAATATCAGAATATATTTTAGCTTGCAAGTGTTGAAAACATTTCCTCCGCTCTCTTGAGTCTCTTGCATTTGTAATATTCTCTTTTAAGCAGTTTTAGTTTTTGCTTGTGGGTAACAGTTGGAGCTAACTGATCCAAAGCCGTTTGCAGTTTATTGGGCGAAAACAAATTATTTGTTGGGCGCTCATTAGATCTGTCAGGGTCAGAAGAAAGGCCTGCTGCTTTGTGTAAAGTGTACAGAGCAAAACGATCAGGAGGAACAGAAATAAAGGCTCATTAGCAGGATTGAAGTTTGTTTGCTTTTGTAATTGAGAGAATTAAGCTGTCTAAATGAAGTAAAGGGAATCACGTTCTCCAGCAGGATTTATGGCAATGGCAATTTCTGTTTAAAACTCTTAATGTACAAATGAGAGCATCTCTGATATAAAGTGCTTCTCTGACTTTGTCAGCCCTGCGTGCTCTGCGTTTGTGTCCTGACGCACAGGATCCAGCACATTGTTTGGGCATGTATTCATTTACTGGAACGCTTGGCTATTCTCGTGTGTTCAAATGCAGGAAAGTGAAGAAAGGCAGACAGGCAACATCCTGTCAGCAAACCCAGAACCTCGTACTCTCTCTCCTCATCTGTCTCTCTTGTCTGGTCATTTGCCGTTATTTATGTAAAATTATACAAATGTCCATTTTGATCTCTGTAGTTCCTTGAAGCACTGAAATGATTTTTACAAGCATTTTGTTTCTGTAAAACACTGTACTCTTAAGTTTTACTGTTAAGTCATGAAGACTTATTTTATATAGTATAAGTTTGGAACAAATTACATAATTTGAACAAGGTTTTGAATATTTTTAGTAGTTAGTAGCTGTCAAACTAACACAAAATTTTGTGTTTATATTAGGGCTGTCAAACGATTAATCGCATCCAAAATAAAAGTTTGTGTTTACATAATGTGGGTGCACTGTGTATAATTATTTATATATATATATATATATATATATATATATACACACACACATGATTGTATATAATTAAGAAATATTTTCATGTATATACTGTATATATATATATTTATATTATATATAAATATAATTATTTTATATAAAAAATAATATTTCTTTCTTAAATATACATGCATGTGTGTGTGTATTTATATATACATACAAAATAATTATACACAGTGCACCCACATATAATATGTAAACACAAACTTTTATTTTGGATGCAATTAATCGCGTATTAATCGTTTGACAGCCCTTGTTTATATAATGTTTATATGTGTGCACATACAAACTTTTATGTTAGATGTGATTATCTGATTTGACCGCACTGATTTTAAGTTTTCTTAGTAGTTACGACAGTGTTCAAGATCATTTTTAGGTCATTATTTGGGTACTCTGAGTGGTTGCTAGTGTGTTTGACTGGTTGCTAAGGCGTTGCTAGGTGGTACTATAGGGCGTTTTGAGTGTTTAATTAAAATAAATGCCCACCACCAAATCTATGAAATTCTGGTCTCTAGTTATAGCCCTCCTTCAGTAAGTCTAAAAGTAAATAATTTGAGGTATTATTCATGTCTGAAGCTCAGGAATCGTGTCAAAGTTTACTCCTTAGCGTCAAGTGTTCGTTTAAGAAAACAATGAACAATAGTGATACGACAGCTAGCTAGTAATTTATTGTGAATTCACAGTGAAAGTTAAACTCAATCAACCTCCTCTGGTAGACACATGTGGTGCCCACCCACTCCTGTGACACTAGAAAGAGCTTCAGGAAGTGGTTGTAATGGGTTTATGGAGGAGTGTGAGGAGTGTGTGTTTGACAGGGTGTGGCAGCATCTGCTGAACGGCCCTTGGGTTGCGTTCAACACGTGCTTGAGTACGAGATTCCTGTTACTCAGCTGTGCAAACACGACCTCACGGGTCTACCTGCTGCTCGCTTGTGTCCCTCACAGAGCCTGTCCCGAACTCGCAAGCGGATAAACGCACGCCTCCGAAGATCTTGGAATCGAGAATCAAATTCTTGGAATATTTGAGGTGTGAGTGAAATCGGTTAGTGGGTTACGATGTAAATCTATGTTGACTGATTTGTCTTTGTACTGTTATTATGATGAAGGCTGCAACCTGTCTGTCTGAAGTCTTTGAGACCGGTGTTTGGCTGTGAACGCATATGGCATGTCCCAGAGGACTTTCCATTGTTCAGATCAGCTGACTTAACGAAGGTTCGTCCATGGTTCATATGTGGGCTTTCAGTTTTGTTATTCATTCAGGTTTCAGCTTTGTCTCAAATGTTTCTTCTTAAATTATGCACAAGTTATTTTAATTAAAGTCATATGCAAATAAGACAACTGTTGACAAATTAGATATAAAGAGTATTTAAAATGAATGTGGGTAGCTCATTTGGTCTTGGAGGAATTTGGTGACAAATCTTTGAGTTCATATTGATGTTCTGACTTTTGATTGCATACTTATATTTGGAAAATTGGAGTTTGAGACATCCTTCTGATTTTCTGTAGGAAATCGATGTGAATGAGTGCATTTACATGCACACTCACAATGCGATTTTAGCAATAGTGCAATTTAAAACTTTTACCTTGTGTATACACAATACTTCCAAATTAATGCGCTCATAATCATATTAACCATAATTGCATTAAACTATGAGATTACTGGCAATAAACAGGCTTGTAAACACCATAATCGCATCACCCAAGTGTGCATGTGCTTGGATGCAGTGTGTTGTTCATACAACTTCATGAATGAACTCTGACATTATTCTGAGGTTTTCCCTCGGGTCCGAATCGCTGAACTCTGTCAACATCGATTTAATTTATCTTCATCCAGAGACGGTGCGAAAAACATGACATTGCTATGCTCATGGCGCAAGAACAATATGTGCATACAAATGTGTTTTGCTTTTGACGGATATGGATTAAAACAGTGGCCAGTAACACTGTGTGTGAGTTCATAGTTTGTGCTATGCATTGATGTGAAGTGAGGGTAAAAATAACCATAATTCTTAGCAAATAATGATAATAATGAAAATTGCATGTAAACGGGAGTGAAGTCCTTGTGCCGTCCTTACTCTGATTATTGCAAAAAATCACATTATTGGTGCACATGTAATTGTCATTTTAAGTGTCTTTTTTTCTGAAGCAGAAGTCTCCAACTCTATGCACACTCATTTATGTCTAGGAGAAACAACTGAGATGTTAAGAGATCTCAGTTCTGTCTTATGGCATTGTTTCAGGGTTGAACAGGAAGAGACGTGTGATTCTCTTGGGTTGTGTCTGGTGGAGAGCTGAATGGACAGGAAGTAGATCTGGATTGAATTTGAGCTGTCAGGGAAGAGACAATGATATCATATCATTACCAGTTGCCCTGAAATATGCATTTCCCAGCACAAATATCTTCTTCCTTTACTACTCAATTACTCTGTGCACCCCGACAAAAAGGCTTGAGTTGATTGTAGGGCTTTTAACAGTTAAAGGGACAGTTCACCCAAAAATGACTCGCCCTCATGTCGTTCCAAACCCGTTTATCTTCGGAACACAAATACTACGCAACTTCCACTTTTGATATTTCAATAAGTTCATAAAAAGATTGTCAAACTAATGAATTGAGCTGTTTAGTCCAAATTTCTGACTTTTATTGCTTTATATTATGAACAGATTAAGGCTGAATCCCAATTCACCCCTTGGCCCTACCCCTTGTTTTCGAGTGTACCCCTTTTTCTCCATGACAACAACTGACAATCAGCGCAGCTGCTCTTAACGTTGAATAAACATGATGATTATAACATCCCTTTTCTGATCGGAAAGGTAATTTTATTATACCATTTCTTAACAAACGACTATAGTGTTATTATAAGAGTAAATAAAGTGCGTGGTGGAATCATCTGGCGCTAAATTTAAATGTTTAACCGTTTGCGATTCATCTCGCCGGTGATTTCCGATGCATTCCGTGAACTTTCCCTTAGCCCTCCGTTTGGAGTGTGCCTCTGAAAAATCTCCAATAAGTTTCGAGGGCTGATGTAGCCTTACCCTTCGCCCTACCCCTCGATCTCAACAAGAATCGGACACCCTACCCCTAGACGTTAGGGGTAGGGCCAAGGGGTGAATTGGGATTGAGCCTAAATTTAGGTTTTAATTCCCATAAACATTGATCAGCGAACATAAACAGAAGCTCAAGCGTACGTGCTTGACACATCGAGAACAAACCTCAGTGGTTCTTGAGGAAGCTCAATCGTGCTGCTTAACACGACAGTAAACCTCATTGGTTCTCGCACATGAAGCGAACATGCTTGACCTTACGGTTCGCATAACTGATGTATTCATAGATGCATTATTCTAAATGTGAATAAAAGCCTAAATTCAATCTGTTCATCATATAAAGCGATCGTGCTTCATAAAATGTGGACTAAACTGCTCAATTTCATAGGGATTAGGTTCTTTATGAACCTTTTTTAACATTAAATTGGTAGTTGCATAGCTCGTCAATGGAGGGACATAAATCTCTCAGATTTCATTAAAAACATTCTCAATTTGTCTTCGGAAGATGAATGAAAGTCTTACGGTTTGCATGTTATGTTGTAGATCATTAAAGCGCTATGCTGCCTTTAGAAATCTGTCTGAAATTATGGTCAACTGCCTAAGCTTTCAGACAAAGCCAGTGTCTCTTGATCAATGCATCCTTCCTGAATAGAAGTATTCAGTATTCAAGGAACTCAGATGATGGAGCAAAATCTGGCGGACACATTTCAGGCAAGAACCCACGTAGCATACAGTAGCATCCCCAGGTTCTGATATCTTCATGAATCCCAACAGGAAACAGTATCTCAGGCCTGAGACATGGACTTTTGCACAAGCAGATTTTAGAAAATGGTGATTTGCTCTTTTGCACAGCTTTAAGTATAGCCTTATGTTTTATGTACTTCTGTCTTATAATCTGTTGTAGCAATCTCTTTGTATCCAAAGCTAATTTCTCCTCGGGAAGACAAAGATACTTTGACCTTTTTTGACATGTAACGTCTGTTTGTGAGTAGACAGACTCTCGCTGTGAGGATGATGACCGCTCTCTGAAGCCAAAGAGAGACAGAGCTGCAGGCTAGTCCACCTTTGAAATGTGATCGCAGGATGATCTCATGGCTTTGAAGAAGCTTCTGCTTCATTTGAGTGTGTGTGTGTGTGTGTGTGTGTGTGTGTGTGTGTGGCTGGCTGTACGTATTTGCCCCAGTCCCTCTGAGAGTAGTATTTGGATGAGGGAGTGTGTGTGTGTGTGTGTGCATGCAGGGTGGAGTGCACTATGACATCTTCTCTCTGGTTATGTTTTTTATATCCTGAGAACTGAAAGCAAATGTTACACTCCCCTCCCAGAGAGACTGTTGTTTTGGTGTCACCCCACAGTTCACACCAGCCCATATGCTCACACACAGACCGGCAGTGTTCGAGTGTGTATGAAAATGCATGAGATTCCAGGGCAAAACCACAATCTGGTGACTCTGCAATCAAGATGTGTAAACAACATTTTAGAGGAATAAACCTTATTCAGAGCAGCGCCTTGGCAGGTATGAAAGCGAGTCTGTGAGGGATAGACTTACTGTGTTTTCAATGGCATCTGCTGTTAAAAGTTATAAAAAGCTCCTAATAATTTACACAGCTCAAGTTTTGTGTCTTCTGAAATATCTTGGGAAGATATTTTTGCTGTGTTTCGTCAGCAGAGCAATTCAAAAACACATTAAATAACAGTACAATCCACTGAAGAGATGCATGTCTATCCCTCACAGCCTCGCTTTCATTCCTGTTAAAAGTTAAAGATGGTGCTGTTGTGAATATAATTCACCAACTGTCAAAATTTACTTGCATGTCGTTCTAAACTCGTATGACTGGTACAAAAATAGAGATGTTTTTAAATGCATCCAAATTGCACTTTTCTCATTTAAAAAGCACTGAAAAAATAAATAAATAAAGAGAGTCTAGCACTGATAAAGATTTTTGAATAGTTAAGATTTATTACTGTTTTGAAAGGCTGCATTTATTTGATCAAAAATGTAAAAAAATTAATTGTTTAATATAATTTTAAAGGAGTTGCATGCAAGAAATGTATTTAAATGAATCATAAATTTTACCTGATATGTCACTAGACATTAAGAAATCATGTTCATTTCAAATACTTATATCACTGACAACAGTAGTCCGACCAGGATATTGTCATTTAAAAGGTGAAGTCGCCGCCCTTGACTGATGTTGATGTTGATTTTGTTCTGCTGCTGTCACCTCCATCGATCTACCAATCACGGAGTCAGTAGTGTTGCGGCATTCGGGTTGCCAGCTCTTCTCTAGTTACCACAGCTGCAGATACAAACGTGTTCAGATATCGGAAAAAAAAAGATTCTAACGTTGCGAAACCCCCAAAAACTCAATATGAATCCGAAATACTTTGTTACAATGTCAGAAATACTAAACTGAACCAGGATGA